>SZWC01008367.1:45303-65996 GCA_023375785.1 Penium margaritaceum | reverse complement strand
GCTTTGGTTTCTGTGACCTGGCTTTGGTTTCTGTAACCTGGCTTTGGTTTCTGTGACCTCGCTTTAATTTCTGTGACCCGGCTTTGGTTTCTGTGGCCCCGCTTTGGTTTCCGTGACCGGGCCTTGGTTTCTGTGAACCAGGTTTGGTTTTTGTTACCTAGCTTTGATTACTGTGAACCGGCTTTGATTTCTGTGATTACGCTTTGGTTTCTGTGACCCGGCTTTGGTTTCTGTGACCTGGCTTTGATCTCTGTGACCAGGCTTTGGTTTCTGTGATCCAGCTTTGGTTTCTGTCAACCGGCTATGGTTTCTGTAACCCGGCTATGGTTTCTGTGACCCGGCTTTGGTTTCTGTTACCCGGCTTTGGTCTATGTGAGCTGGCTTTGGTTTTTGTGACCCGGCTTTGGATTCTGTGACCCGGCTTTGGTTTCTGTGACATGACTTTGGTTTCTGTGACCCGGCTTTCGTTTCTGTGACCCGACTTTCGTTTCTTCAGTTCAGCTTTTGTGTCTGTCATCCGGCTTTTGTTTCTGTGACACGGCTTTTGTTTCTGTGACCCGGCTTTCATTTCTGTGACCCGGTTTCGTTTCTGTGATCCGGCTTTTGCTTCTGTGACCCGCCTTCATTTCTGTGGCCCGGCTTTCGTGTCTGTGACCCGGCTTTTGTTTCTTTGACCCGGCTTTGGTTTCAGTGACCCGGCTTTGATTTCTGTGACCCGGCTTTGGTTTCTGTGACCCGGCTTTGGTTTCTGTGACCCGGCTTTAGTTTATGTGAACCGGATTTGGTTTCTGTGACCCGGCTTTGGTTTTTGTGACCCGGCTTTGGTTTCTGCGACCCGGCTTTTGTTTCTGTGACCCGGCTTTGGTTTCTGTGACTAGGCTTTGGTTTCTTTGACTCGTCTTTGGTTTCTGTGACATGGCTTGGTTTCTGTGACCTGGCTGTGGTTTCTTTGACCTGGATTTGGTTTCTCTCACCCAGCTTTAGTTTCTGTGACCCGGCTTTGGTTTCTGTGACTAGGCTTTGGTTTCTTTGACTCGTCTTTGGTTTCTGTGACATGGCTTGGTTTCTGTGACCTGGCTGTGGTTTCTTTGACCTGGATTTGGTTTCTCTCACCCAGCTTTAGTTTCTGTGACCCGGCTTTGGTTTCTGTGACTAGGCTTTGGTTTCTTTGACTCGTCTTTGGTTTCTGTGACATGGCTTGGTTTCTGTGACCTGGCTGTGGTTTCTTTGACCTGGATTTGGTTTCTCTCACCCAGCTTTAGTTTCTGTGACCCGGCTTTGGTTTCTGTGACTAGGCTTTGGTTTCTTTGACTCGTCTTTGGTTTCTGTGACATGGCTTGGTTTCTGTGACCTGGCTGTGGTTTCTTTGACCTGGATTTGGTTTCTCTCACCCAGCTTTAGTTTCTGTGACCCGGCTTTGGTTTCTGTGACTAGGCTTTGGTTTCTTTGACTCGTCTTTGGTTTCTGTGACATGGCTTGGTTTCTGTGACCTGGCTGTGGTTTCTTTGACCTGGATTTGGTTTCTCTCACCCAGCTTTAGTTTCTGTGACCCGGCTTTGGTTTCTGTGACCCGGCTCTGGTTTCTGTGACTAGGCTTTGGTTTCTTTGACTCGTCTTTGGTTTCTGTGACATGGCTTGGTTTCTGTGACCTGGCTGTGGTTTCTTTGACATGGATTTGGTTTCTCTCACCCAGCTTTAGTTTCTGTGACCCGGCTTTGGTTTCTGTGACCTGCTTTGGTTTTTGTGACCCGGCTTTGGTTTCTGTGACCCAGCTTTGGTTTCTGTTATCCGGCTTTGGTTTCTATGACCCGGCTTTGGTTTCTGTAACCTGGCTTTGGTACTTGTGACACAGCTTTGGTTTCTCTGACCCGGCTTTTGTTTTTGTGACCCGGTTTTGGTTTCAGTGACCCAGGTTTGGTTTCTGTGACCCAGCATTGGTTTCTGAGAGCCGGCTTTGGTTTCCGTGATCCGGCTTTGGTTTCTGTGATCCGGCTTTCGTTTCTGTGACCCGGCTTTGGTATTTATGACCCGGCCTTGGTTTCTGTGACGCAACTTTGGTTTCTGTGACCAGGCCCTGGTTGCTGTGACCCGGCTTTGGTTCATTTGACCTGGCTTTGGTTTCTTTGACCCGGCTTTGGTTTCCGTGACCCGGCTTTGGTTTCCATGGCCCGGCTTTGGTTTCTGTGACCCGGCTTTGGTTACTGTGACCCGGCTTTCGTTTTTGTGACCCGGCTTTGGTTTCTGTGACCCGGCTTTCGTTTCTGTGACCCGGCTTTGGATTCTGTGACCCGGCTTTGGTTGGTTTCGGTGACCCGGCTTTGATTTCTGTGACCCGGCTTTGGTTTCTGTGACCCGACTTTGGTTTCTGTCACCCGGCTTTGGTTTCTGTAACCCGGCTTTTGGTTTCTTTGACCCGGCTTTGGTTTCTGTGACCCGGCTTTGGATTGTGTGACCCGGCTTTGGTTTTTGTGACCCGGCTTTGGTTTCTGTGACTCCGCTTTGGTTTCTGTGACCCGGCTTTGGTTTCTATAACCCGGCTTTGGTTTTTGTGACCTGGCTTTGGTTTTTGTGACCTGGCTTTGGTTTCCGTGACCCGGTTTTGGTTTTTGTGACCCTGCTTTCGTTTCTGTGACCCGGCTTTGGTTTCTGTGACCCGACTTTGGTTTCTGTCACCCGGCTTTGGTTTCTGTAACCCGGCTTTTGGTTTCTTTGACCCGGCTTTGGTTTCTGTGACCCGGCTTTGGATTGTGTGACCCGGCTTTGGTTTTTGTGACCCGGCTTTGGTTTCTGTGACTCCGCTTTGGTTTCTGTGACCCGGCTTTGGTTTCTATAACCCGGCTTTGGTTTTTGTGACCTGGCTTTGGTTTTTGTGACCTGGCTTTGGTTTCCGTGACCCGGTTTTGGTTTTTGTGACCCTGCTTTCGTTTCTGTGACCCGGCTTTGGTTTCTGTGACCCGACTTTGGTTTCTGTCACCCGGCTTTGGTTTCTGTAACCCGGCTTTTGGTTTCTTTGACCCGGCTTTGGTTTCTGTGACCCGGCTTTGGATTGTGTGACCCGGCTTTGGTTTTTGTGACCCGGCTTTGGTTTCTGTGACTCCGCTTTGGTTTCTGTGACCCGGCTTTGGTTTCTATAACCCGGCTTTGGTTTTTGTGACCTGGCTTTGGTTTTTGTGACCTGGCTTTGGTTTCCGTGACCCGGTTTTGGTTTTTGTGACCCTGCTTTCGTTTCTGTGACCCGGCTTTGGTTTCTGTGACCCGACTTTGGTTTCTGTCACCCGGCTTTGGTTTCTGTAACCCGGCTTTTGGTTTCTTTGACCCGGCTTTGGTTTCTGTGACCCGGCTTTGGATTGTGTGACCCGGCTTTGGTTTTTGTGACCCGGCTTTGGTTTCTGTGACTCCGCTTTGGTTTCTGTGACCCGGCTTTGGTTTCTGTGACCCGGCTTTGGATTGTGTGACCCGGCTTTGGTTTTTGTGACCCGGCTTTGGTTTCTGTGACTCCGCTTTGGTTTCTGTGACCCGGGTTTCGTTTCTATAACCCAGCTCTCGTTTCTGTGACCCTGCTTTTGTTTCTGTGACCCGGCTTTTGTTTCTGTGACCCGGCTTTGTTCTCTCTAACCAGGCTTTCGTTTCTGTTACCCAGCTTTCGTTTCTGTGACCTGGCTTTTGTTTATGTGACCCGGCTTTGGTTTCTATGACCCGGCTTTGGTCTCTGTGACCCGGCTTTGGTTTCTGTGACCTGGCTTTGATTTCTGTCACCCGGCTTTGGTTCATGTAACCCGGCTTTGGTTTCTGTGACCCGGCTTTGGTTTCTGTGACCCAGCTTTGGTTTCTGTGACCCGGCGCTTAAATTCTGTGACCGGGCCTTGGTTTCTGATACCCTGCTTTGGTTTCTGTGACCCGCCTTTGGTTTCTGTGACCCGGCTTTGGTTTCTCTGACTTGGCTTTGGTTTCTGTGACCTGGCTTTGGTTTCCGTGACCCGGCTTTGGTTTCCTTGGCCCGGCTTTGGTTTCAGTGACCCGGGTTTGGTTTCTGTGACCCGGCTTTGGTTTCTGTGCCCCGGCTTTGGTTTCTGTGACCTGGCTTTGGTTTCCGTGACCCGGCTTTGGTTTCCTTGGCCCGGCTTTGGTTTCAGTGACCCGGGTTTGGTTTCTGTGACCCGGCTTTGGTTTCTGTGCCCCGGCTTTGGTTTCTGTGACCTGGCTTTGGTTTCCGTGACCCGGCTTTGGTTTCCTTGGCCCGGCTTTGGTTTCAGTGACCCGGGTTTGGTTTCTGTGACCCGGCTTTGGTTTCTGTGCCCCGGCTTTGGTTTCTGTGACCTGGCTTTGGTTTCCGTGACCCGGCTTTGGTTTCCTTGGCCCGGCTTTGGTTTCAGTGACCCGGGTTTGGTTTCTGTGACCCGGCTTTGGTTTCTGTGCCCCGGCTTTGGTTTCTGTGACCTGGCTTTGGTTTCCGTGACCCGGCTTTGGTTTCCTTGGCCCGGCTTTGGTTTCAGTGACCCGGGTTTGGTTTCTGTGACCCGGCTTTGGTTTCTGTGCCCCGGCTTTGGTTTCTGTGACCTGGCTTTGGTTTCCGTGACCCGGCTTTGGTTTCCTTGGCCCGGCTTTGGTTTCAGTGACCCGGGTTTGGTTTCTGTGACCCGGCTTTGGTTTCTGTGCCCCGGCTTTGGTTTCTGTGACCTGGCTTTGGTTTCCGTGACCCGGCTTTGGTTTCCTTGGCCCGGCTTTGGTTTCAGTGACCCGGGTTTGGTTTCTGTGACCCGGCTTTGGTTTCTGTGCCCCGGCTTTGGTTTCTGTGACCTGGCTTTGGTTTCCGTGACCCGGCTTTGGTTTCCTTGGCCCGGCTTTGGTTTCAGTGACCCGGGTTTGGTTTCTGTGACCCGGCTTTGGTTTCTGTGCCCCGGCTTTGGTTTCTGTGACCTGGCTTTGGTTTCCGTGACCCGGCTTTGGTTTCCTTGGCCCGGCTTTGGTTTCAGTGACCCGGGTTTGGTTTCTGTGACCCGGCTTTGGTTTCTGTGCCCCGGCTTTGGTTTCTGTGACCTGGCTTTGGTTTCCGTGACCCGGCTTTGGTTTCCTTGGCCCGGCTTTGGTTTCAGTGACCCGGGTTTGGTTTCTGTGACCCGGCTTTGGTTTCTGTGCCCCGGCTTTGGTTTCTGTGACCTGGCTTTGGTTTCCGTGACCCGGCTTTGGTTTCCTTGGCCCGGCTTTGGTTTCAGTGACCCGGGTTTGGTTTCTGTGACCCGGCTTTGGTTTCTGTGCCCCGGCTTTGGTTTCTGTGACCTGGCTTTGGTTTCCGTGACCCGGCTTTGGTTTCCTTGGCCCGGCTTTGGTTTCAGTGACCCGGGTTTGGTTTCTGTGACCCGGCTTTGGTTTCTGTGCCCCGGCTTTGGTTTCTGTGACCTGGCTTTGGTTTCCGTGACCCGGCTTTGGTTTCCTTGGCCCGGCTTTGGTTTCAGTGACCCGGGTTTGGTTTCTGTGACCCGGCTTTGGTTTCTGTGCCCCGGCTTTGGTTTCTGTGACCTGGCTTTGGTTTCCGTGACCCGGCTTTGGTTTCCTTGGCCCGGCTTTGGTTTCAGTGACCCGGGTTTGGTTTCTGTGACCCGGCTTTGGTTTCTGTGCCCCGGCTTTGGTTTCTGTGACCTGGCTTTGGTTTCCGTGACCCGGCTTTGGTTTCCTTGGCCCGGCTTTGGTTTCAGTGACCCGGGTTTGGTTTCTGTGACCCGGCTTTGGTTTCTGTGCCCCGGCTTTGGTTTCTGTGACCTGGCTTTGGTTTCCGTGACCCGGCTTTGGTTTCCTTGGCCCGGCTTTGGTTTCAGTGACCCGGGTTTGGTTTCTGTGACCCGGCTTTGGTTTCTGTGCCCCGGCTTTGGTTTCTGTGACCTGGCTTTGGTTTCTGTGACCCGGCTTTGGTTTCTGTGACCGGGCTTTGGCTTCTGTGACCCGGCTTTGGTTTCTGTGACCCGGCTTTGGTTTCTGTGACCCGGCTTTGGTTTCTGTGACCCGGCTTTGGTTTTTGTTACCCGGCTTTGGTTTCTGGGACCCGGCTTTAGTTTCTGTGACCCAGCTTTGGTTTCTGTGCCCCGACTTTGGATACTATGATCCGGCTTTGGTTTCTTTTATTGGAAATTCTGTTCCAACGTGGCTCTATCTGTCTAGCATTTGCACGGCTTGTTTTGGCAAGTTCGGAGATGAAGCGTGAGCTTTCAGGATGCCTCACGCTATGTGGGAGAGGAATTGAGACAGTCAGTTTTTGCGAAGAGGATAACGTCATCTTGCGTTGTATTTTGTGCATGGAAATGATCAAAACATTTATAGGGCTAGTCATGAGCTCTTCAACGCACAAAACTGTACGCGATTCGGCCAAGCGTAGCCCAAGTTATGCTTGCTGAAGCGCAGGTCTTACCCACCACTGAAACGCCTAACGCTTCCATGGCGCGCACACGCCGTGGCGCCTTCCTTCACGTGTGAAGCGCCTTTCCCAAGGTGCAGATCCCATTGCACGTGGTTTTGGATTCCCCTGGACTGTTTCCACGTATCCTGCCCACTTTTGGGTCGAGTTTGGTGATGGGGTCTGACGAGGTTCGAAACCTGTCCGCGGACCTGCAGCCAGATTTTTGACCAAGTCCCCGAGTAACAAAACGTACCACTGAGTTTTGGACGCCGAGCCAGGTTTTTGGCGAAGTCCCTCGGTAACAACCTGCACTACTGGATCCGGTGGATGATCCACCTGATCAGGTGGATTATCCACCGGACGCCTCGGCAGGCCTTCCGGAGCAATTTCTCGAGATGGTATTTTTTTTGCTCAATCCGGTCGATTATCCACCGGATTTCAAATCACAGCCGGCTCCCAGAGTCGCTGCACACACCCCAACTTTAGAAGGTCATATCTCCCTTGATACTTGTCCGATTCTGGCGGAACAACTTCCACCGGATTCAGCGACTCGTCAAATTACAGGGGCGATTCTCCATTTTAGGATCCGAGCAATTGTCGAGTTGCAAAATCCGTCGATGCGGAGGTTTCATTTTCTCACGGCTCGTCAGCGCCTCCCGGCGCCGCACTTGGGCATGCGGAGGGGCATTTTTTCAACATTCTCCCCCTTGCACCTGCCATGCCTGCTGCTCATGCTTGCTCTCACTCATCTTCCGCTGCGTCCTCCAGCCCATCATAGCTGGTCTTCCCAAGCCCGGCCACGCTCACGTTCCAGTCCGCGGGTTGCGCTTTGGTCAATTAATCCGCAAGCTTGTTGTGCGTGCTATGACCCTGTAGCACCACCTGCACCTTTTCAGTTATGTCCGTTTTTCTTTTATTTGCGCAATGGATGCCAACGCTGACTTCACGGCGGCATCCCATTGCTCCCCCTCAGGCCGCGCAAGCACCTCTTGCACGGACGTCGGTTCCGTTGATGCAGCCAGCATGCACCGCGTCATGCTGATCCATCGACCAGTGCGTGCGTCGAAACGCTTCCCCGCTCTCCGCTGCCTCCCACTGCGGCGCGGCAGTCTTGGCCGCGTCTCGTCGCTCTGCTGCAATCCTTCCGACTCTGCTCGCTCCGGCAAATCATCAACCGGACGGCTCCCCGAGGGTCTCTCCGGCTCCGGCAAATCATCGACCGGACGGGCGGCGCGTCCGAAGTAATTTTCTCCGACACCCGACGCGAACTCCTCCAGGAGTCCACGCTTTGGCACTTGTAGTGCCTCCTCTGACGGATCTTCCGCCGGATCTTCAGCCTAGCTTCTATGTCGTCGGAGTCCTCCGCGTCGGCAGTAGCACCTGCTACACCGCCGCGCTCCGACGTCGCATCTTCGACCTCCGCGTACGCCGGCTCCTCGTAGTCAAGGAGCAAGAACCACTCCCCCTGGTGTGGAGTGTTCCCAACGCTCATGTCGATGCTGCTGCTGCTGAAGCTGTGCTGCAGCTCCCCTGGCAGCTTCCCTGCAAGCTTCCTCTGGCATAAACCAGCAGCCTTCTCCAGTAGCTTCCTCCAGCAGGATCGTGGTGCTCTTGCACCGCTGCAACTATGCCCCCTGTGGACATGGCTTTCATTGCTCCCGGCTGCTCCGCGAGCGTGCGCATGGCCTCATACCACTGCCACCTCGCCTTGCTGCCGTTGGAGTTTGCGGCTGCTTCCGTCCCGTGCCGAGCCGTACCGTGGAGACCGCGACTCTTTTAGCCACCTATCCGTTTTGCTCTCGCACGTCAGGCTTGCCTGCCGCATGGTGCATCCCTCCTCAGCTTTGCTTTTGCATCTTGAGTCTGTACCCTATTGTTGACGGCTCTCACATCCTGCACCCACTGAGCCTTGTGCTAGTGTGACCACTGGCCGAGGTGGCCTGGTGCGTCCACTTGCACTTGCCACCACTCATGGTCCCTCAGTATTTGCAGCCAACTTGTTGCATGGCGTGGCCCATTTTGCCACCTGTCTGCTTCTTGGCAACTTGGCGGCTGCTGCTCCCTTGTTGCCGATGCTTGCCGATTCAACCCGTCTCTTCTGTTTTGAGGCATTGGAAGCGCTCGCCTTCAGCTAGCCTTCCATTCCAGCGGAAGCCATTAACAGTGCCACTGCTGCTGCTTCATCCGCTGCCATTGGAGTAGTTTTTGCTCCATCCAGGTCATCCTGCATTCTGCAGCACCCTTGGCACGTCCCCGCTTGGACCCAGCGTGAGCCTTGTCACATCCATGCGTAGTGGACTGCTTCCTCGCCTGTTGGCGCAGCTGACTTCTCTTGCTGCTACAAGCGTGTGCATCACTTGGTGATGCTGTTGCTTGACCTGGTGGTGCCTTCACTCCGTTGAGTGTACATTTGCTACCTGGACTTGACGCGCACGTGCCGACCTCCCGTCAGCATTGACGTGTCGCACTCCAGCTCTGGTACACAATGAAGACGCCCAAGCCACCTTTTGTGGTGTGATTTTGTTGTTCATTGTTTTTATAGTTGACCTGCACCAGGATATGCCTTCTGTTTTGAAGCATGTTGCCAGCTCCCCCTCTTTGACATGCCCGCTGCGCCTTGCCCGCCAAGGTAGCCATTTTGCTCCACCAAACTTGGTGTTGCGGCGGCTCGACCAGATGCTGCCCATTTGGGGTTGTTGAGCCTGGCCCCGTTCTGCTGCGTATTTTGTTCCACCGTGCGTCCGGTCCAGCCGTCCCGGCTGACGACACGTGCGGAAATTTGCAGCTCCCTGGATTGAGTTTTGCGCCGGCTGATGTCGGCCCTCTCTCGTGGTGTTCCTGCTGCATTGCTGCGATCTGTTGCACATGTGCGCACTCTTGGCTCAACACCGATGTGTGTTCTGTGAGCTCCCTTTTGAACTCGCCACGTGTCAGTGCCACTTGTGCCGTTGATCCAGCATTACTCCACTTTGTCCATGGCCATGATGCGTCACGCCCAAAAACCGACGCTTCTCCTGCCAATCATGGAGCTTGATGAATTGAGGCCGCCCTCGCTGTTTTGCGTGCGCCTTCCCCTTGCAGTAGTACCTTGCACTCTCCTTCTCTCCACCGTGAGCAAGGTTGTGGCAACCCCAAGGCCCCACCTACCACTTCCTTGTGGATGAGTACCACCCTCCATTTTGTTGCATTTCTCCACCTTGTACCCCTTGGGAGTAATTCAACGGCAGCTATCTTGTGGTAGCTTCCTCCGACAGCTTGCGGGTCGCTTCCTCTGGCGCTGCCAGTAGCTTGTCCCGCAGCTTCCTCCAGCCAGCTTTCCAACGCAAGCTCCGCCTCTCTACTCCAGCTAGGTCAATTGTGGAGATCGGGCATGCCTCCCGCATGCCACCCGGCCGTCCTCGATGACGCCCGACCGCGCTCCTCATTTTTGGAGCGTCTGACCCTGGCGCGTGATGACTGTAGACCAGGTGTGTCGTCCTCCTCCCAAGATCTTGGCAAGGTCCACAACTTCCGCTGCACACATCACCCATGTGTGGCATAACATGCCACCACGCCGTCTGGCCCTCCACATGGCACCAAGAAAATTGGTGCCCGTTGGACGCGTCTCGCTCCCCGTGTCGCCGTCTCCAGCTTGATGACGGCTGACGTAGGCGGATGAAGACGCCGTCCCGCGCCCTCTCATGGTCTGTTGCTCTGTTTGTTGCACTCCACTTGATGCATGAAAGGTTGCCTTGCCGCTGGGCAAAGCCACCATGAGCGCCTCATTGCTGCAGGTAGTCATGCCGGCATGCTCATAGAAGCGATGCGCGTTCCACTTGACCTGCTGCAAGCGCTCCTCCACGTGGGTGTGGATGCCTCGGAGGGTTTGAGACAATCAAACCTAGGAGTCAACGAGTCGAACAGAGGACCGAGCGCCATGGCTGATTTCTGCCCATCTCACCGCCTCAAGGCAGTTCATAGCATGGCTCAGCCAAACCTGCTGCAATGCTACATGGAGAAGCCCGGTGCCGCCAGCGTGGATTTTCACGCCGCCCGCCTTCTCGCAGGGACCCATTGCAGCAACTACCCTCTTCGATGTGGCAGGCCTCCTGCCACACTGTTGGCCTCGTACCGCCACCGCCTGAGTACACAGAGAGCCCAGCATCGGCCTCTCTCGTCGCTCATTGCGTGCACACCGTGCATCGTGGCGATCGCCTCTCCTGATCATCTCGTTGCTCGCGGAAGCCGTGTAGGCGTTTTTGGCTGTGAGCTTGTGGGCCCATAACCCTTTGATGGAAATTCTGTTCCAACGTGGCTCTGGCCGTCTAGCATTTGCACAGCTTGTTTTGGCAAGTTCGGAGATGAAGCGTGAGCTTTCTGGTCGCCTCACGCTATGTGGGAGAGGATTTGACACAGTCAGTTTTTGCGAAGAGGATAATGTCATCTTGCGTTATATTTTGTACATGGACATTATCAGAACATTTATACGGCTAGTCATGAGCTCTCCAACGCACCAAACTGTGCGCAATTCAACCAAGCGTAGCCCAAGTTATGCTTGCCGAAGCGCAGGTCTCATCCACCACAGAAACGCCTAACGCTTCCATGGCGTGCACAAACCGTGGCGCCTTCCTTCACGTGCGAAGCGCCTTTCCCAAGGCGGAGATCCCATAACACATGGTTTTGGGGTCCCCTGCACTATTTCCACGCACCCTGCCCACTTTTGGGTCGAGTTTGGTGATGGGGTGTGACGAGGTTCGAAACCTGTCCGCGGACCATCAGTCAAATTCTTTACCAAGTCCCCGAGTAAAAAAACGTACTACTGAGTTTTGGACGCCGAGCCAGGTTTTTGGCGAAGTCCCACAGTAACAACCTGCACTACTGGATCCGGTGGATGATCCACCTGATCCGGTGGATTATCCATCGGACGCCTCGGCAGGCCTTACGGAGCAATTTCTCCAGATGGTAATTTTGTTACTCAATCCAGTCGATTATCCACCAGATTTCAAATCGCAGCCGGCTCCTAGAGTCGCTGTGCACATCCCAACTTTGGAAGGTCATATCTCCCTCAATACTTGTCCGATTCTGGTGAAACAACTTCCACCGGATTCAAGGACTCGTCACATTTCAAGGGCAATCTTCCATTTTACGATCCGAGAAATTGTCCAGTCGCCAAATCCGTTGATGCGGGGTCTTCATTTTCTGGCGGCTCGTCAGCGCCTCCCGGTGCCACACTTGGGCATGCAGAGGGGCAAATTTTCAACATCTTTGACCCAGCTTTGGTTTCAGTGACCCGGCTTTGGTTTCTGTGACCCGGCTTTGGTTTGTGTGACCTGGCTTTGGTTTCTGTGACCCGGCTTTAGTTTCTGTGACCCGGCTTTGGTTTCTGTGACCTGGTTTTGGTTTCTGTGACCCGGCTTTGGTTTCTGTAACCCGGCTTTGGTTTCTGTGACCCGGCTTTGGTTTCTATGACGCGACTTTGGTTTCTGTGACCCGGCTTTGGTTTCTATGACGCGACTTTGGTTTCTGTGACCCGGCTTTGGTTTCTATGACGCGACTTTGGTTTCTGTGACCCGGCTTTGGTTTCTATGACGCGACTTTGGTTTCTGTGACCCGGCTTTGGTTTCTATGACGCGACTTTGGTTTCTGTGACCCGGCTTTGGTTTCTATGACGCGACTTTGGTTTCTGTGACCCGGCTTTGGTTTCTATGACGCGACTTTGGTTTCTGTGACCCGGCTTTGGTTTCTATGACGCGACTTTGGTTTCTGTGACCCGGCTTTGGTTTCTATGACGCGACTTTGGTTTCTGTGACCCGGCTTTGGTTTCTATGACGCGACTTTGGTTTCTGTGACCCGGCTTTGGTTTCTATGACGCGACTTTGGTTTCTGTGACCCGGCTTTGGTTTCTATGACGCGACTTTGGTTTCTGTGACCCGGCTTTGGTTTCTATGACGCGACTTTGGTTTCTGTGACCCGGCTTTGGTTTCTATGACGCGACTTTGGTTTCTGTGACCCGGCTTTGGTTTCTATGACGCGACTTTGGTTTCTGTGACCCGGCTTTGGTTTCTGTGACCCGGCTTTGGTTTCTGTGACCCACCTTTGGTTTGTGTGACCCGGCTTTGGTTTCTGTGACCCGGCTTTGGTTTCTGTGACCCGGCGTTGGTTTCTATGACGGGACTTTGGTTTCTGTGACCCGGCTTTGGTTTCTGTGATCCGGATTTGGTTTCTGTGATCCGGATTTGGTTTTTGTGACCGAGATTTGGTTTCTTTTACCCGGCTCTGGTTTCTTTGACCCAGCTTTGGTTTCTGTGACCCGGCTTTGGTCTCTGTGAGCCGGCTTTAGTTTCTGTGACCCGGTATTGGTTTCTGTAACCTAGCTTTGGTTTCTGTGATCCGGCTTTGAATTCTGTGACCCGGTTGTGGTTTCCGTGACTCGTCTTCGGTTTCTCTGACCCGGCTTTGGTTTGTGTGACCCGCCTTTTGGTT
Organism: Penium margaritaceum; assembly: GCA_023375785.1. Lineage (NCBI taxonomy): Eukaryota > Viridiplantae > Streptophyta > Zygnematophyceae > Desmidiales > Peniaceae > Penium > Penium margaritaceum. The sequence goes on along the minus strand of SZWC01008367.1, from coordinate 53,146 downwards.
TCTGTGACGTGGCTTTGGTTTCTGTAGCCATTGGTTTCTGTGACCCGGTTTTGGTTTCTGTGATCCAGGTTTGGTTTCTATGACCCGGCTTTGGTTTCTGTGACCCGGCTTTGGTTTCTGTGACCCGGCTTTGGTTTCTGTGACCCGGCTTTGGTTTCTATGACCCGGCTTTGGTTTCTGTGACCCGGCTTTTGTTTCTGTGACCCGGCTTTGGTTTTTGTGACCCGGCTTTGGTTTTTGTGACCCCGCTTTGATTTCTGTTACCCGGCTTTGGTTTATGTGCCCCGGCTTTGGTTTATGTGACCCGCCTTTGGTGTCTGTGATCCGGCTTTGGTTTCTGTGACCCCGCTTTGGTTTCTGTGAGTCGGCTTCGGTTGTTGCGACCCGGGCTTGGTTTCTGTCGCCCGGATTTGGTTTTTGCGACCTGGCTTTGGTTTTTGCGACCCGACTTTCATTTCTGTGGCCCAACTTTGGTTTCTGTTACCCAGAGTTGATTTCTGTGACCTGGCTTTGGTTTCCGTGACCCTGGTTTTGGTTTCTGTGACCCGGCTTTGGTTGCTGTGACCTAGTTCTGGTTTGTGTGACTCGGATTTGGTTTCTCTGACTCGGCTTTGGTTTCTCTGGCATGGCTTGGTTTCTGTGACGCGGCTGTGGTTTCTGTGTCCCGGCGTTGGTTTCTGTGACCCGGCTTTCGTTTCTGTGACCCGGCTTTGGTTTATGTGAACTGGCTTTTGTTTCTGTAACCAGGCTTTGGCTTCTGAGGGCCAGCATTGGTTTCTCTTATTCGGCTTTGGTTTATGTGACCCGGCATTGGTTTCTGTAACGCGGCTTTGGTTTCTGTGACCCGGCTTTGGTTTATGTGACCTGGCTTTGGTTTATGTGACCTGGCTTTGGTTTCGGTAACCCGGCTTTGGCTTCTGTGACCCGGCTTTCGTTTCCTTGACCCGGCTTTGGTCTCTGTAACCCGACTTTGGTCTCTGTGACCCGGCTTTGGTTTCTGTGACCCGCCTTTGGTTTGTGTGACCTGGCTTTGGTTTCTGTGACCCGGCTCTCGCTTCTGTGACCCGGCTTTGGTTTCTGTGATTCGGCTTTGGAATCTGTGACCCGGCTTTGGTTTTTGTGATCCGGCTCTGGTTTCTGTGAACCGGCTTTGGTTTCTCTGACAGGCTTTGGTCTGTGACCTGGCTTTGGTTTCTGGACCCGGCTTTGGTTTCTGTGACCCGGCTTTCGTTTCTGTGACCCGGCTCTCGCTTCTGTGACCCGGCTTTGGTTTCTGTGACTCAGCTTTGGTTTCTGTTACCCAGCTTTGCTTTCTGTGACACGGCTTTGGTTTCTCAGACCCGGCTTTGGTTTCTGTGACCCGGCTTTCGTTTCTGTGACCCGGCTCTCGCTTCTGTGACCCGGCTTTGGTTTCTGTGACTCAGCTTTGGTTTCTGTTACCCAGCTTTGCTTTCTGTGACACGGCTTTGGTTTCTCAGACCCGGCTTTGGTTTCTGTGACCCGGCTTTCGTTTCTGTGACCCGGCTCTCGCTTCTGTGACCCGGCTTTGGTTTCTGTGACTCAGCTTTGGTTTCTGTTACCCAGCTTTGCTTTCTGTGACACGGCTTTGGTTTCTCAGACCCGGCTTTGGTTTCTGTGACCCGGCTTTCGTTTCTGTGACCCGGCTCTCGCTTCTGTGACCCGGCTTTGGTTTCTGTGACTCAGCTTTGGTTTCTGTTACCCAGCTTTGCTTTCTGTGACACGGCTTTGGTTTCTCAGACCCGGCTTTGGTTTCTGTGACCCGGCTTTCGTTTCTGTGACCCGGCTCTCGCTTCTGTGACCCGGCTTTGGTTTCTGTGACTCAGCTTTGGTTTCTGTTACCCAGCTTTGCTTTCTGTGACACGGCTTTGGTTTCTCAGACCCGGCTTTGGTTTCTGTGACCCGGCTTTCGTTTCTGTGACCCGGCTCTCGCTTCTGTGACCCGGCTTTGGTTTCTGTGACCCGGCTTTGGTTTTTGTGACCCGGGTTTGGTTTCTGTGACCTGGCTTTGGTTTTTTGTGACCCGGCTTTGACTTCTGTGACCCGGCTTTGGTTTCTGTGACCCGGCTTTGGTTTCTGTGACACGGCTTTGGCTTCCGTGACCTCGCTTTGGTTTCTGTGACCCGGCTTTGCTTTCTGCGACCCAGCTTTGGTTTCTGTGACCCCGATTTGGTTTATGTGATCCGGCTTTGGTTTTTGTGACCCGGCTTTGGTTTCTGTGATCCTGCTTTGGGTTCTGTGACCCGGCTCTGGTTTCCGTGACCCGGCCTTGGTTTCTCTGACCCGGCTTTGGTTTGTGTGACCCAGCTTTGGTTTCTGTGACGCGGCTTTGGTTTCTGTATCCCGGCTTTTGTTTCTGTCACTCGGCTTTGGTTTCTGTGATCCGGCTTTGGTTTGTGTGACTGGGCTTTGGTTTTTGTGACCCGGCTTTGGTTTCTGTGACCCGGCTTTGGTTTCTGTGACCCGGCTTTGGTTTCTGTGACCCGGCTTTGGTTTTTGTGACCCGGCTTTGGTTTCTGTGACCCGGCTTTGGCTTCTGTGACCCGGCTTTGGTTTCTGTGACCCGACTTTGATTCCTGTGACCCGGCTTTGGTTTCTGTGACCCAGCTCTGGTTTCTGTGACCCGCCTCTGGTTTCTGTGACTGGGCTTTTGTTTGTGTGACCTGGCTTTGGTTTCTGTGACCCGGCTTTGGTTTCCGTGACCCGTCTTTGGTTTCTCTGACCCGGCTTTGGTTTCTGTGACCTGGCTTTGGTTTCTGTGACCCGGCTTTGGTTTCCGTGACCCGTCTTTGGTTTCTCTGACCCGGCTTTGGTTTCTGTGACCTGGCTTTGGTTTCTGTGACCCGGCTTTGGTTTCCGTGACCCGTCTTTGGTTTCTCTGACCCGGCTTTGGTTTCTGTGACCTGGCTTTGGTTTCTGTGACCCGGCTTTGGTTTCCGTGACCCGTCTTTGGTTTCTCTGACCCGGCTTTGGTTTCTGTGACCTGGCTTTGGTTTCTGTGACCCGGCTTTGGTTTCCGTGACCCGTCTTTGGTTTCTCTGACCCGGCTTTGGTTTCTGTGACCTGGCTTTGGTTTCTGTGACCCGGCTTTGGTTTCCGTGACCCGTCTTTGGTTTCTCTGACCCGGCTTTGGTTTCTGTGACCTGGCTTTGGTTTCTGTGACCCGGCTTTGGTTTCCGTGACCCGTCTTTGGTTTCTCTGACCCGGCTTTGGTTTCTGTGACCTGGCTTTGGTTTCTGTGACCCGGCTTTGGTTTCCGTGACCCGTCTTTGGTTTCTCTGACCCGGCTTTGGTTTCTGTGACCTGGCTTTGGTTTCTGTGACCCGGCTTTGGTTTCCGTGACCCGTCTTTGGTTTCTCTGACCCGGCTTTGGTTTCTGTGACCTGGCTTTGGTTTCTGTGACCCGGCTTTGGTTTCCGTGACCCGTCTTTGGTTTCTCTGACCCGGCTTTGGTTTCTGTGACCTGGCTTTGGTTTCTGTGACCCGGCTTTGGTTTCCGTGACCCGTCTTTGGTTTCTCTGACCCGGCTTTGGTTTCTGTGACCTGGCTTTGGTTTCTGTGACCCGGCTTTGGTTTCCGTGACCCGTCTTTGGTTTCTCTGACCCGGCTTTGGTTTCTGTGACCTGGCTTTGGTTTCTGTGACCCGGCTTTGGTTTCCGTGACCCGTCTTTGGTTTCTCTGACCCGGCTTTGGTTTCTGTGACCTGGCTTTGGTTTCTGTGACCCGGCTTTGGTTTCCGTGACCCGTCTTTGGTTTCTCTGACCCGGCTTTGGTTTCTGTGACCTGGCTTTGGTTTCTGTGACCCGGCTTTGGTTTCCGTGACCCGTCTTTGGTTTCTCTGACCCGGCTTTGGTTTCTGTGACCTGGCTTTGGTTTCTGTGACCCGGCTTTGGTTTCCGTGACCCGTCTTTGGTTTCTCTGACCCGGCTTTGGTTTCTGTGACCTGGCTTTGGTTTCTGTGACCCGGCTTTGGTTTCCGTGACCCGTCTTTGGTTTCTCTGACCCGGCTTTGGTTTCTGTGACCTGGCTTTGGTTTCTGTGACCCGGCTTTGGTTTCCGTGACCCGTCTTTGGTTTCTCTGACCCGGCTTTGGTTTCTGTGACCTGGCTTTGGTTTCTGTGACCCGGCTTTGGTTTCCGTGACCCGTCTTTGGTTTCTCTGACCCGGCTTTGGTTTCTGTGACCTGGCTTTGGTTTCTGTGACCCGGCTTTGGTTTCCGTGACCCGTCTTTGGTTTCTCTGACCCGGCTTTGGTTTCTGTGACCTGGCTTTGGTTTCTGTGACCCGGCTTTGGTTTCCGTGACCCGTCTTTGGTTTCTCTGACCCGGCTTTGGTTTCTGTGACCCGGCTTCTGTTTCTGTGACCCGGCTTTGGTTTCTGTGACCCGACTTTGATTCCTGTGACCCGGATTTGGTTTCTGTGACCCAGCTCTGGTTTCTGTGACCCGCCTCTGGTTTCTGTGACTGGGCTTTTGTTTGTGTGACCTGGCTTTGGTTTCTGTGACCCGGCTTAGGTTTCTGTGACCCCGCTATGGTTTCTCTGACTCGGCTTTGGTTTTTGTGACCCGGCTTGATTTCTGTGACCCGGCTTTGGTTTCTCTGACCCGGCTTTGGTTTCTGTGACCTGGCTTTGGTTTTTGTGACCTGGCTTTGGTTTCTGTGACCCGGATTTGGTTTCTGTGACTCACCTTTGGTTTCTGTGACCTCCCTTTGGTTTCTGTGAACCGGCTATGGTTTTGGTCATTCGGCTTTTTTTTCGGTGACCCGGCTTTGGTTTCTATGACCTCGCTTTGGTTTCTCTGAACCAGCTTTGGTTTCGCAGACACGGCTTTGGTTTCGGTGACCTGGCTTTGGTTTCTATGACCCGGCTTTGGTTGTTGTGACCCAGTTTTGGTTTCTGTGACCCCACTTAAGTTTCTGTGACCCGGCTTTGGTTGTTGTGACCTGGCTTCGGTTTCTTTCATCCGGCTTTGGTTTCTGTGACCCGGCTTTGGTTTCTGTGACCCGGCTTTCATTTCTGTGGCCCAGTTTGGTTTCTGTGGTGGATTTGGTTTCTGTGACCCCGGGTTTGGTTTCTGTGACCTGGCTTTGGTTGCTGTGACCCGGTTCTGGTTTTTGTGACTTGGCTTTGGTTTCTGAGACTCGCTTGTGATTTTTGTGACATGGCTTGGTTTCTGTGACCCGGCTGTGGTTTCTGTGACCCGGCATTGGTTTCTCTGACCCGGCTTTGGTTTCTGTGACCCGGCTTTGGTTTATGTGATCTGGCTTTGGTTTCAGTAACCCGGCTTTGGCTTCTGTGGGCCGGCTTTGGTTTCTGTGATTTGGCTTTGGTTTATGTGACCCGGCTTTGGTTTCTGTAACCCGGCTTTTGTTTTTGTCACCCGGCGTTGGTTTCTGTAACCCGGCTTTGGTTTCTGTGACCCAGCTTCTGTTTCTGTGACCCGGCTTTGGCTTCTGTGACCCGGCTTTCGTTTCCTTGACCCGGCTTTGGTCTCTGTAACCCGACTTTGGTCTCTGTGACCCGGCTTTGGTTTCGGTGACCCGGCTTTGGTTTCTGTAACCCGGCTTTCGTTTCTGTGACCTGGCTTTGGTTTCGGTGGCCCGGCTTTGGTTTCTGTGACGTGGCTTTGGTTTCTGTAACCTTGTTTGGTTTCTGTGACCTGGCTTTCATTTCTGTGACCCAGCTTTGGTTCTTGTGACCTGGCTTTGGTTTTTGTGATCCGGCTTTGGTTTTTGTGACCCGGCTTTGGCTTCTGTGACCCGGCTTTCGTTTCCTTGACCCGGCTTTGGTCTCTGTAACCCGACTTTGGTCTCTGTGACCCGGCTTTGGTTTCGGTGACCCGGCTTTGGTTTCTGTAACCCGGCTTTCGTTTCTGTGACCTGGCTTTGGTTTCGGTGGCCCGGCTTTGGTTTCTGTGACGTGGCTTTGGTTTCTGTAACCTTGTTTGGTTTCTGTGACCTGGCTTTCATTTCTGTGACCCAGCTTTGGTTCTTGTGACCTGGCTTTGGTTTTTGTGATCCGGCTTTGGTTTTTGTGACCCGGCTTTGGCTTCTGTGACCCGGCTTTCGTTTCCTTGACCCGGCTTTGGTCTCTGTAACCCGACTTTGGTCTCTGTGACCCGGCTTTGGTTTCGGTGACCCGGCTTTGGTTTCTGTAACCCGGCTTTCGTTTCTGTGACCTGGCTTTGGTTTCGGTGGCCCGGCTTTGGTTTCTGTGACGTGGCTTTGGTTTCTGTAACCTTGTTTGGTTTCTGTGACCTGGCTTTCATTTCTGTGACCCAGCTTTGGTTCTTGTGACCTGGCTTTGGTTTTTGTGATCCGGCTTTGGTTTTTGTGACCCGGCTTTGGCTTCTGTGACCCGGCTTTCGTTTCCTTGACCCGGCTTTGGTCTCTGTAACCCGACTTTGGTCTCTGTGACCCGGCTTTGGTTTCGGTGACCCGGCTTTGGTTTCTGTAACCCGGCTTTCGTTTCTGTGACCTGGCTTTGGTTTCGGTGGCCCGGCTTTGGTTTCTGTGACGCGGCTTTGGTTTCTGTAACCCGGCTTTGGTTTCTGTGACCCGGCTTTGGTTTCTGTGACCCGGCTTTGGTTTCTGTGACCAGGCTCTGCTTTCTGTGACCCGGCTTTTGTTTATGTGCCCCGGCTTTTGTTTTGGTGACCCGGCTTTGGCTTCTGTGACCCGGCATTGGTTTCTGTAACCCGGCTTTGGTTTCTGTGAACCGGCTTTGGTTTCCATGGCCCGACTTTGGTTTCTGTGACCCGGATTTGGTTTCTGTGACCCGACATTGGTTTTTCTGACGCGGCTGTGGTTTCTGTGACTCGGCTGTGGTTTCTGTGACCCGCCTTTGGTTTTTGTGACCCAGCTTTGGTTTCTGTGACCCGGCTTTGGTTCTTGTGACCTGGCTTTGGTTTTTGTGACCCCGCTTTGGATTCTGTGACCCGGACTTGGTTTATGTGACTCAGCTTTGGTTTCTGTGACCCGGCTTTGGTTTCTGCGACCCGGCTTTGGTTTCGGTGATCCGGCTTTTGTTTCGGTGACCCAGCTTTGGTTTGGGAGACCCGGCTTTGGTTTCGGTGACCCAGCTTTGGTTTTTGTAACCCGGCATTGGTTTCTGTGAACCGGCTTTGGTTTTTGTGACCCGGGTTTCTTTTCTGTGACCTGGGTTTGGTTTCTGTGACCCAGCTATGGTTTCTGTTAACCGGCTTTGGTTTCTGTGACCCGGCTATGCTTTCTCTGACCCAGCTTTGGTTTCTGTGATCCGCGTTTGGTTTCTGTGATCCGGCTTTCGTTTCAATGACCCGACTTTGGTTTTTGTAACCCGGTTTTGGTTTCTGTGACTCGGGTTTGGTTTCTGTGACCCGGCTTTGGTTTCTGTGATCTGGCTTTGGTTTCTGTGATCCAGCTTTTATTTCCATGACCCGGCTTTGGATTCTCTCACCCGGCTTTGGTTTGTGTGACCCAACTTTGGTTTCTTTGACCCAGCTTTGGTTTCTGTGACCCGGCTTTGGTTTTTTTGACCCGGGTTTGGTTTCTGTGACCCGCTTTGGTTTCTCTGATCCGGCTTTGGTTTTTGTGACCCGGCTTTGGTTTCTGTGACCCGTCTTTCGTTACTATGACCCAGCTTTGGTTTGTGTGACCCGGCTTTGGTTTCTGTGACGTGGCTTTGGTTTCTGTAACCTGGCTTTGGTTTCTGTGACCCGACTTTTGTTTCTGTCATCCGGCTTTGGTTTCTCTAACCCGGCTTTGGTTTCTGTGATCCGGCTTTGGTTTCTGTGACCCGGCTTTGGTTTTTGTGACCCGGCTTTGGTTTCTGTGACCCGGCTTTGG
>SZWC01008367.1:33140-44312 GCA_023375785.1 Penium margaritaceum | reverse complement strand
GTTTCTGTGACCCAGCTTTGGTTTCTGTGACCCGGCTTTGGTTTCTGTGACCCGGCTTTGGTTTCTGTGACCCGGCTTTGGTTTCTTTGACCCGGCTTTGGTTTCTGTCACACGGCTTTGGTTTCTGTGAGTGGTTTTGGTTTCCATGACCCGGCTTTGGTTTCTGTGACCCGGCGTTGGTTTCTGTGACCCGGCTTTGGTTTATGTGACCCGCCTTTGGTTTCTGTGACCTGGCTTTGCTTTTCGTGACCCGGCTTTGGTTTTTGTGATCCGGATTTTGTTTCTGTGACTCGAATTTGGTTTTTGTGACCCAGATTTGGTTTCTGTGACCCAGCTTTAGTTTCTGTGCTCCGCCTTTTGTTTATGTGACCCGTCTTTGGTTTCTGTGACCCGACTTTGGTTTCTCTGACCCGGCTTTTGAATCTGTGACCCAGCTTTGGTTTCTGTGATCCTGTTTTGGTTTCTGTGACCCGGCTTTGGTTTCCGTGACCCGTCTTTGGTTTCTCTGACCCGGCTTTGGTATGTGTGACCCGGCTTTGGTTTCTGTGACGTAGCTTTGGTTTCTGTAACCCGGCTTTGGTTTCTGTGACCCTGCTTTGGTTTCTCTGATCTGACTTTGGTTTCTGTGACCCAGCTTTCGTTTCTGTGACCCAGCTTTGGTTTCTGTGACCCGGCTTTGGTTTCTCTGACCCAGCTTTGATTTCTGTAACCCGGCTTTGGTTTCTGTGAGCCGGCTTTGGTTTCTGTGACCGGGCTTTGGTTTCTGTGATCCAGCTTTGGTTTCTGTGACCCGGCGTTGGTTTCTGCGACCCGGCTTTGGTTTCTGGACCCTTCTTTGGTTTCTGTGACCCGGCGTTGGTTTCTGCGACCCGGCTTTGGTTTCTGGACCCTTCTTTGGTTTCTGTGACCCGGCGTTGGTTTCTGCGACCCGGCTTTGGTTTCTGGACCCTTCTTTGGTTTCTGTGACCCGGCGTTGGTTTCTGCGACCCGGCTTTGGTTTCTGGACCCTTCTTTGGTTTCTGTGACCCGGCGTTGGTTTCTGCGACCCGGCTTTGGTTTCTGGACCCTTCTTTGGTTTCTGTGACCCGGCGTTGGTTTCTGCGACCCGGCTTTGGTTTCTGGACCCTTCTTTGGTTTCTGTGACCCGGCGTTGGTTTCTGCGACCCGGCTTTGGTTTCTGGACCCTTCTTTGGTTTCTGTGACCCGGCGTTGGTTTCTGCGACCCGGCTTTGGTTTCTGGACCCTTCTTTGGTTTCTGTGACCCGGCGTTGGTTTCTGCGACCCGGCTTTGGTTTCTGGACCCTTCTTTGGTTTCTGTGACCCGGCGTTGGTTTCTGCGACCCGGCTTTGGTTTCTGGACCCTTCTTTGGTTTCTGTGACCCGGCGTTGGTTTCTGCGACCCGGCTTTGGTTTCTGGACCCTTCTTTGGTTTCTGTGACCCGGCGTTGGTTTCTGCGACCCGGCTTTGGTTTCTGGACCCTTCTTTGGTTTCTGTGACCCGGCGTTGGTTTCTGCGACCCGGCTTTGGTTTCTGGACCCTTCTTTGGTTTCTGTGACCCGGCGTTGGTTTCTGCGACCCGGCTTTGGTTTCTGGACCCTTCTTTGGTTTCTGTGACCCGGCGTTGGTTTCTGCGACCCGGCTTTGGTTTCTGGACCCTTCTTTGGTTTCTGTGACCCGGCGTTGGTTTCTGCGACCCGGCTTTGGTTTCTGGACCCTTCTTTGGTTTCTGTGACCCGGCGTTGGTTTCTGCGACCCGGCTTTGGTTTCTGGACCCTTCTTTGGTTTCTGTGACCCGGCGTTGGTTTCTGCGACCCGGCTTTGGTTTCTGGACCCTTCTTTGGTTTCTGTGACCCGGCGTTGGTTTCTGCGACCCGGCTTTGGTTTCTGGACCCTTCTTTGGTTTCTGTGACCCGGCGTTGGTTTCTGCGACCCGGCTTTGGTTTCTGGACCCTTCTTTGGTTTCTGTGACCCGGCGTTGGTTTCTGCGACCCGGCTTTGGTTTCTGGACCCTTCTTTGGTTTCTGTGACCCGGCGTTGGTTTCTGCGACCCGGCTTTGGTTTCTGGACCCTTCTTTGGTTTCTGTGACCCGGCGTTGGTTTCTGCGACCCGGCTTTGGTTTCTGGACCCTTCTTTGGTTTCTGTGACCCGGCGTTGGTTTCTGCGACCCGGCTTTGGTTTCTGGACCCTTCTTTGGTTTCTGTGACCCGGCGTTGGTTTCTGCGACCCGGCTTTGGTTTCTGGACCCTTCTTTGGTTTCTGTGACCCGGCGTTGGTTTCTGCGACCCGGCTTTGGTTTCTGGACCCTTCTTTGGTTTCTGTGACCCGGCGTTGGTTTCTGCGACCCGGCTTTGGTTTCTGGACCCTTCTTTGGTTTCTGTGACCCGGCGTTGGTTTCTGCGACCCGGCTTTGGTTTCTGGACCCTTCTTTGGTTTCTGTGACCCGGCGTTGGTTTCTGCGACCCGGCTTTGGTTTCTGGACCCTTCTTTGGTTTCTGTGACCCGGCGTTGGTTTCTGCGACCCGGCTTTGGTTTCTGGACCCTTCTTTGGTTTCTGTGACCCGGCGTTGGTTTCTGCGACCCGGCTTTGGTTTCTGGACCCTTCTTTGGTTTCTGTGACCCGGCGTTGGTTTCTGCGACCCGGCTTTGGTTTCTGGACCCTTCTTTGGTTTCTGTGACCCGGCGTTGGTTTCTGTGACCCGGCTTTGGTTCCTGTGACCCGGCTTTGGTTTCTGTGACCCGGCTTTGGTTTCTATGACCTGGTTTTGGTTTCTATGACCCGGCTTCGGTTTCTGTGACCCGACCTTTGTTTCTGTTACCTGGCTTTGGTTTTTGTGATCCGGATTCGGTTTCTGTGATCTGGATTTGGTTTTTGTGACCCAGATTTGGTTTCTGTGACCCGGCTTTGGTTTCTGTGACCCGGCTTTGGTTTCTGTGACCCGGCTTTGGTTTCTGTGACCCAGTTTTTGTTTATGTGACCCACCTTTGGTTTCTGTGACCCGGCTTTTGCTTCTGTGATCCGGCTTTGGTTTCTGTGACCGGGCTTTGGTTTCTGTGACCCGGATTGGGTTTCTGTGATTCGGCTTTGGTTTCTGTGACCCGGTTTTGGTTTCTGTGATCGGGCTTTGGTTTCTGTGATCCAGCTTTGGTTTCCGTGACCCGGCTTTGGATTCTCTCACCAGGCTTTGGTTTGTGTAACCCAACTTTGGTTTCTGTGACGTGGCTTTAGTTTCAGTAACCCAGCTTTGGTTTCTGTGACCCAGCTTTGGTTTCTGTGACCCGGCTTTGGTTTCTGTGACCCGGGTATGGTTTCTGTGACCCTGCTTTGGTTTCTCTGATCCGGCTTTGGTTTTTGTGACCCGGCTCTCGTTTCTGTGACCCGGCTTTAGTCTTTGTGACCTGGCTTTGGTTTCAGTGACCCGGCTTTGGTTTCCGTGACCCGGCTTTGGATTCTCTCACCCGGCTTTGGGTTGTGTGACCCAACTTTGGTTTCTGTGACGTGGCTTTAGTTTCAGTAACCCAGCTTTGGTTTCTGTAACCTGGCTTTGGTTTCTGTGATCCGGCTTTCGTTTCTATGACCCGGCTTTGGTTTCTCTGATCCGGCTTTGGTTTTTGTGACCCGGCTCTCGTTTCTGTGACCCGGCTTTAGTCTTTGTGACCTGGCTTTGGTTTCAGTGACCCGGCTTTGGTTTCCGTGACCCGGCTTTGGATTCTCTCACCCGGCTTTGGGTTGTGTGACCCAACTTTGGTTTCTGTGACGTGGCTTTAGTTTCAGTAACCCAGCTTTGGTTTCTGTAACCTGGCTTTGGTTTCTGTGATCCGGCTTTCGTTTCTATGACCCGGCTTTGGTTTCTCTGATCCGGCTTTGGTTTTTGTGACCCGGCTCTCGTTTCTGTGACCCGGCTTTAGTCTTTGTGACCTGGCTTTGGTTTCAGTGACCCGGCTTTGGTTTCCGTGACCCGGCTTTGGATTCTCTCACCCGGCTTTGGGTTGTGTGACCCAACTTTGGTTTCTGTGACGTGGCTTTAGTTTCAGTAACCCAGCTTTGGTTTCTGTAACCTGGCTTTGGTTTCTGTGATCCGGCTTTCGTTTCTATGACCCGGCTTTGGTTTCTCTGATCCGGCTTTGGTTTTTGTGACCCGGCTCTCGTTTCTGTGACCCGGCTTTAGTCTTTGTGACCTGGCTTTGGTTTCAGTGACCCGGCTTTGGTTTCCGTGACCCGGCTTTGGATTCTCTCACCCGGCTTTGGGTTGTGTGACCCAACTTTGGTTTCTGTGACGTGGCTTTAGTTTCAGTAACCCAGCTTTGGTTTCTGTAACCTGGCTTTGGTTTCTGTGATCCGGCTTTCGTTTCTATGACCCGGCTTTGGTTTCTCTGATCCGGCTTTGGTTTTTGTGACCCGGCTCTCGTTTCTGTGACCCGGCTTTAGTCTTTGTGACCTGGCTTTGGTTTCAGTGACCCGGCTTTGGTTTCCGTGACCCGGCTTTGGATTCTCTCACCCGGCTTTGGGTTGTGTGACCCAACTTTGGTTTCTGTGACGTGGCTTTAGTTTCAGTAACCCAGCTTTGGTTTCTGTAACCTGGCTTTGGTTTCTGTGATCCGGCTTTCGTTTCTATGACCCGGCTTTGGTTTCTCTGATCCGGCTTTGGTTTTTGTGACCCGGCTCTCGTTTCTGTGACCCGGCTTTAGTCTTTGTGACCTGGCTTTGGTTTCAGTGACCCGGCTTTGGTTTCCGTGACCCGGCTTTGGATTCTCTCACCCGGCTTTGGGTTGTGTGACCCAACTTTGGTTTCTGTGACGTGGCTTTAGTTTCAGTAACCCAGCTTTGGTTTCTGTAACCTGGCTTTGGTTTCTGTGATCCGGCTTTCGTTTCTATGACCCGGCTTTGGTTTCTCTGATCCGGCTTTGGTTTTTGTGACCCGGCTCTCGTTTCTGTGACCCGGCTTTAGTCTTTGTGACCTGGCTTTGGTTTCAGTGACCCGGCTTTGGTTTCCGTGACCCGGCTTTGGATTCTCTCACCCGGCTTTGGTTTGTGTGACCCGGCTTTGGTTTCTGTGACCCGGATTGGGTTTCTGTGATTCGGCTTTGGCTTCTGTGACCCGGCTTTGGTTTCTGTGATCTGGCTTTGGTTTCTGTGATCTAGCTTTGGTTTCCTTGACCCGGCTTTGGATTCTCTCACCCGGCTTTGGTTTGTGTGACCCAACTTTGGTTTCTGTGACGTGGCTTTGGTTTCAGTAACCCGGCTTTGGTTTCTGTGACCCAGCTTTGGTTTCTGTGACCCGGCTTTGGTTTCTGTGACCCAGGTTTGGTTTCTGTGACCCGACTTTGGTTTGTCTGATCCGTCTTTGGTTTTTGTGACCCGGCTTTGGTTTCTGTGACCCGTCTTTCGTTACTATGACCCAGCTTTGGTTTGTGTGACCCGGCTTTGGTTTCTGTGACGTGGCTTTGGTTTCTGTAACCTGGCTTTGGTTTCTGTGACCCGATTATGGTTTCTGTGATCCGGCTTTAGTTTCTCTAACCCGGCTTTGGTTTCTGTGATCCGGCTTTGGTTTCTGTGACCCGGCTTTGGTTTCTGTGACCCGGCTTTAGTTTTTGTGACCGGGCTTTGGTTTCTGTGATCCGGATATGCTTCTGTGACCCGGCTTTTGTTTCTGTGACACGGCTTTGGTTTTTATGACCCGTCTTTGGTTTATGTGACCCAGCTTTGGTGTCTGTGACCCGGCTTTGGTTTCTGTGACCCCGCTTTGGTTTCTGTGACCTGGCTTCGGTTTCTGTGACCCGGCTTTGCTTTTTGTGACCTGGCTTCGGTTTTTATTATCAGGATTTGGTTTCTGTGATCCGGATATGCTTTTTGTGACCCAGATTTGGTTCTTGTGACCCGGCTTTAGTTTCTATGAGCTGGCTTTGGTTTCTGAGACCTGGCTTTGATTTCTTTGACACAGCTTTGGTTTCTGTGACCCGGCTTTGGTTTATCTGACCCGGCGTTGGTGTCTGTGACCTGGCTTAGGTTTCTGTGACCCGGCTTTGGTTGTTGCGACCCGGCTTTGGTTTGTGTGACCCAGCTTTGGTTTCTCTGACCCGGCTTTGGTTTCTGTGACCCGGCTTTGGTTTATGTGACCCAGCTTTGGTTTCTGTAACCTGGCTTTGGTTTCTGTGACCCGGTTCTGGTTTCTGTGACTCCGCTTTGGTTTCTGTGACTCGGCGTTGGATTCCGTGGCCCGGCTTTGGTTTCTGTGACCTGGGTATGGTTTTGGTGACCCGGCTTTGGTTTCTGTGACCCGGCTTTGGTTTGTGTGACCCGAATTTGGTTTCTGTGACCAAGCTTTGGTTTCTGTGACCCCGATTTGGTTCTTGTGACCCAGCTTTGGTTTCTGCGACCCGGCTTTGGTTTCTGTGACCCGACTTTGGTTTCTGTGACCCGCATTGGGTTTCTGTGACCCGGCTTCGGGTTCTGTAACCTGGCTTTGGTTTCTGTGACCCAACTTTTGTTTCTGTGATCCGGCTTTGGTTTCTCTAACCCGGCTTTGGTTTCTGTGATCCGGCTTTGGTTTCTGTGACCCGGCTTTGGTTTCTGTGACCCGGCTTTGGTTTCTGTGACCCGGCTTTGGTTTCTGTGACCTGGCTTTGGTTCCGGTGACCCGGCTTTGGTTTCTGTGACAGGCTTTGGTTTCTGTGACCCGGCTTTAGCTTCTAGACCCGGTTTTGGTTTCTGTAACCCGGCTTTGGTCTTTGTGACCTGGCTTTGGTTTCTGTGACCCGGCTTTGGTTCCTGTGACCTGGCTTTGGTTTCTGTGACCCAGCTATGGTTTCTGTGACCCGGCTTTGGTTTGTGTGACCCGGCTTTGGTTTCTGTGACCCGGCTTAGGTTTCTGTGATCCGGATCTGGTTTCTGTGACCCGGCTTTGGTTTCTGTGACCTGGCTTTGGTTCCGGTGACCCGGCTTTGGTTTCTGTGACAGGCTTTGGTTTCTGTGACCCGGCTTTAGCTTCTAGACCCGGTTTTGGTTTCTGTAACCCGGCTTTGGTCTTTGTGACCTGGCTTTGGTTTCTGTGACCCGGCTTTGGTTCCTGTGACCTGGCTTTGGTTTCTGTGACCCAGCTATGGTTTCTGTGACCCGGCTTTGGTTTGTGTGACCCGGCTTTGGTTTCTGTGACCCGGCTTAGGTTTCTGTGATCCGGATCTGGTTTCTGTGACCCGGCTTTGGTTTCTGTGACCTGGCTTTGGTTCCGGTGACCCGGCTTTGGTTTCTGTGACAGGCTTTGGTTTCTGTGACCCGGCTTTAGCTTCTAGACCCGGTTTTGGTTTCTGTAACCCGGCTTTGGTCTTTGTGACCTGGCTTTGGTTTCTGTGACCCGGCTTTGGTTCCTGTGACCTGGCTTTGGTTTCTGTGACCCAGCTATGGTTTCTGTGACCCGGCTTTGGTTTGTGTGACCCGGCTTTGGTTTCTGTGACCCGGCTTAGGTTTCTGTGATCCGGATCTGGTTTCTGTGACCCGGCTTTGGTTTCTGTGACCTGGCTTTGGTTCCGGTGACCCGGCTTTGGTTTCTGTGACAGGCTTTGGTTTCTGTGACCCGGCTTTAGCTTCTAGACCCGGTTTTGGTTTCTGTAACCCGGCTTTGGTCTTTGTGACCTGGCTTTGGTTTCTGTGACCCGGCTTTGGTTCCTGTGACCTGGCTTTGGTTTCTGTGACCCAGCTATGGTTTCTGTGACCCGGCTTTGGTTTGTGTGACCCGGCTTTGGTTTCTGTGACCCGGCTTAGGTTTCTGTGATCCGGATCTGGTTTCTGTGACCCGGCTTTGGTTTCTGTGACCTGGCTTTGGTTCCGGTGACCCGGCTTTGGTTTCTGTGACAGGCTTTGGTTTCTGTGACCCGGCTTTAGCTTCTAGACCCGGTTTTGGTTTCTGTAACCCGGCTTTGGTCTTTGTGACCTGGCTTTGGTTTCTGTGACCCGGCTTTGGTTCCTGTGACCTGGCTTTGGTTTCTGTGACCCAGCTATGGTTTCTGTGACCCGGCTTTGGTTTGTGTGACCCGGCTTTGGTTTCTGTGACCCGGCTTAGGTTTCTGTGATCCGGATCTGGTTTCTGTGACCCGGCTTTGGTTTCTGTGACCTGGCTTTGGTTTCTGTGACCCGGCTTTGGTTCCTGTGACCCGACTTTGGTTTCTGTGACCAAGCTTTGGTATCTATGATCCGGCTTTGGTTCCTGTGACACAGCTTTGGTTTGTGTGACCCGGCTTTGGTTTCTGTGACCCGGCTTTGGTTTCTGTGACCCGGGTTTGGTTTCTGTGACCCGGCTTCGATTTCTGTGATCCGGCTTTGGTTTCTGTGACCTGGCTTTGGTTTCTGTGACCCGGCTTTTCTTTTTGTGACCTGGCTTTGGTATTTATTACCAGGATTTGGTTTCTGTGATCCGGATTTGCTTTTTGTGACCCATGTTTGGTTTCTGTGACCCGGCTTTAGTTTCTATGAGCCGGCTTTGGTTTCTGAGACCTGGCTTTGGTTTCTGTGACACAGCTTTGGTTTCTGTGACCCAGCTTTGGTTTTTGTGACCCGGTTTGGTTTTTGTAACATAGCTTTTGGTTTCTTTGATCCGGCGTTGGTTTCCGTGACCCGTCTTTGGTTTCTCTGACCCGGCTTTGGTTTGTGTGAACTGGCTTTGGTTTCTGTGACGTGGCTTTGATTTCTGTGACCCTGCTTTGGTTTCTGTGACACGGCTTTGGAGTGTGTGATCCAGCTTTGGTTTTTGTGACCCGCCTTTTGTTTCTGTGACCCGGTTTTGGTTTATGTGACCTCGCTTTGGTTTTTGTCACCCGGCTTTGTTATCTGTGACCCGGATTTGGTTTCTGTGATCCGGATCTGGTTTCTGTGACCTGGCTTTGGTTTTTGTGACCCGGCTTTGGTTTCTGTTACCCGGCTTTGGTTTATGTGACCCGGCATTGGTGTCTGTGACCTGGCTTAGGTTTCTGTGACCCGGCTTTGGTTTTTGCGACCCGGCTTTGGTTTCAATCACCCGGCTTTGGTTTTTGTGACCCGGCTTTGGTTTTTTTGACCCGGCTTTAGTTTCTGTGACCCGGCTTTGGTTTCAATCACCCGGCTTTGGTTTTTGTGACCCGGCTTTGGTTTTTTTGACCCGGCTTTAGTTTCTGTGACCCAGCTTTGGTTTCTCTTACCCAGCTTTGGTTTCTGTGACCCGGCTTTGGTTCATGTGACCCAACTTTGGTTTCTGTAACCTGGCTTTGGTTTCTGTGACCCGGTTCTGGTTTCTGTGACTCGGCTTTGGATTCTGTGACTCGGCGTTGGATTCCGTGGCCCGGCTTTGGTTTCTGTGACCTGGGTATGGTTTCTGTGACCCGGCTTTGGTTTCTGTGATCCGGCTTTGGAATCTGTCACCCGGCTTTGATTTCTATGTTCTGGCTTTGGTTTCTGTGACCCGGCTTTGGTTTCCGTGACCCGGCTTTGGTTTCTGTGACCCAGCGTTGGTTTCTGTGACCCGTCTTAGGTTTCTGTGACCCGGCTTTGGTTCCTGTGACCCGGCTTTGGTTTCTGTCACCCGGCTTTGGTTTCTGTGACCTGGCTTTGGCTTCTGTGACTCGGCTTTGGTTTCTGTGACCCGGCGTTGATTTCTGTGACCCGGCTTTGGTTTCTCTGACCCAGCTTTGGTTTCTGTGACCCGGGTATGGTTTCTGTGACCCGGGTTTGGTTTCTGTGACCTGGCATTGGTTTCTATAACTCTGCTTTGGTTTCTGTGACCCGGCTATGGTTTCTGTGACCCGGCTTTGGTTCCTGTGACCCGGCTTTGGTTTCTGTCACCCGGCTTTGGTTTCTGTGACCTGGCTTTGGCTTCTGTGACTCGGCTTTGGTTTCTGTGACCCGGCGTTGATTTCTGTGACCCGGCTTTGGTTTCTCTGACCCAGCTTTGGTTTCTGTGACCCGGGTATGGTTTCTGTGACCCGGGTTTGGTTTCTGTGACCTGGCATTGGTTTCTATAACTCTGCTTTGGTTTCTGTGACCCGGCTATGGTTTCTGTGACCCGGCTTTGGTTCCTGTGACCCGGCTTTGGTTTCTGTCACCCGGCTTTGGTTTCTGTGACCTGGCTTTGGCTTCTGTGACTCGGCTTTGGTTTCTGTGACCCGGCGTTGATTTCTGTGACCCGGCTTTGGTTTCTCTGACCCAGCTTTGGTTTCTGTGACCCGGGTATGGTTTCTGTGACCCGGGTTTGGTTTCTGTGACCTGGCATTGGTTTCTATAACTCTGCTTTGGTTTCTGTGACCCGGCTATGGTTTCTGTGACCCGGCTTTGGTTCCTGTGACCCGGCTTTGGTTTCTGTCACCCGGCTTTGGTTTCTGTGACCTGGCTTTGGCTTCTGTGACTCGGCTTTGGTTTCTGTGACCCGGCGTTGATTTCTGTGACCCGGCTTTGGTTTCTCTGACCCAGCTTTGGTTTCTGTGACCCGGGTATGGTTTCTGTGACCCGGGTTTGGTTTCTGTGACCTGGCATTGGTTTCTATAACTCTGCTTTGGTTTCTGTGACCCGGCTTTGGTTTCTGTTACTCGGCTTTGGTTTCTGTGACCCGGCTTCGGTTTCTGTGATCCTGCTTTGGTTTCTGTGACCTGGCTTTGGTTACTGTTATCCAGCTGTGCTTTCTGTGACCCGGCTTTGGATTTTGTGATCCGGATTTGGTTTTTGTGACCCAGATTTGGTTTCTGTGACCCCGTTTTGGTTTCTGTGACCCGGCTTTGGTTTCTCTGACCCAGCTTTGGTTTCGGAGACCCGGCTTTGGTTTCAGTGACCCGGCTTTGGTTTCGGTGAACCGGCTTTGGTTTTTGTGACCTGGCTTTGGTTTTTGTGACCCGGGTTTGGTTTCTATGACCTGGGTTGGGTTTCCATGACCTGGCTTTGGTTTTTGTGACCCCGCTTTGGTTTCTGTGACCCGGCTTTGGTTTCTGTGACACGGCTTTGGTTTCTGGGACCCGGCTTTGGTTTCTGTGACCCGCCTTTTGTTTCTGTGACCCGGCTTTGCATTCTGTGACCCAGCTTTGGTTTCTATGATCCGGATTCGGTTTCTGTGATCCGGCTTTGGTTTCTGTGACCCGGCTTCGGTTTCTGTGACCCAGCTTTGGTTTGTGTGACCCGGCTTTGGTTTCTGTGACTTGGCTTTGGTTTCTGTGACCCGGG
>SZWC01008367.1:14156-32363 GCA_023375785.1 Penium margaritaceum | reverse complement strand
CTTTGGTTTCTGTGACCCGGCTTTGGTTTCTGTGACCCGGCTTTGGTTTCTGTGACCCGGCTTTGGTTTCTGTGACCCGGCTTTGGTTTCTGTGACCCGGCTTTGGTTTCTGTGACCCAGCTTTGGTTTCGGAGCCTTCCTTCACGTGTGAAGCACCTTTCCCAAGGCGCAAATGCCATTGCACGTGGTTTTGGGTTCCCCTGCACCGTTTCCACGCACCCTGCCCACTTTTGGGTCGAGTTTGTTATGGGGTGTGACGAGGTTCGAAACCTGTCTGCGGACCTGCAGTCAGATTTTTGACCAAGTCCCCGAGTAACAAAACGTACTATTGAGTTTTGGACGCCGAGCCAGGTTTTTGGCTAAGTCCCTCAGTAACAACCTGCACTACTGGATCCGGTGGATGATCCACCTGATCAGGTGGATTATCCACCGGACGCCTCGGCAGGCCTTCCGGAGCAATTTCTCCAGATGGTGTTTTTGTTGCTGAATCCGGTCGATTATCCACCGGATTTCAAATCGCAGCCGGCTCCCAGAGTCGCTGCGCACACCCCAACTTTGGAAGGTCATATCTCCCTTGATACTTGTCTGATTCTGGCGAAATAACTTCCACCGGATTCAGCGACTCGTCAACTTTTAGGGGCAATCCTCCATTTTAGGATCCGAGCAATTTTCGAGTTGCCAAATCCGTTGATGCGGAGTTTTCATTTTTTCACGGCTCGTCAGCGCCTCCCGGCGACGCACTTGGGCATGCGGAGGGGCAATTTTTCAACATTCTCCCCCTTGTACCTGCCATGCCTGCTGCTCATGCTTGCTCTCACTCATCTTCCGCTGCGCCCTCCAGCCCATCATAGCTGGTCTTCCCAAGCCCGGCCACGCTCACGTGCCGGTCCGCGGGTTGCGTTTTGGTCAATTAATCCGCAAGCTTGTTGTGCGTGCTATGACCCTGTAGCACCACCTGCACCTTTTCAGTCATGTCCGTCCTTCTTTTATTTGCGCAATGGATGCCAACGCTGACTTCACGGCGGCATCCCATTGCTCCCCCTCAGGCCGCGCAAGCGCCTCTTGCACGGACGTCGGTTCCGTTGATGCAGCCAGCATGCACCGCGTCATGCTGATCCATCGACCAGTGCCTGCGTCGAAACGCTTCCCCGCTCTCCGCTGCCTCCCACTGCGGCGCGGCAGTCTTGGCCGCGTCTCGTCGCTCTGCTGCAATCCTTCCGACTCTGCCCGCTCTGGCAAATCATCAACCGGACGGCTCCCCGAGGGTCTCTCCCGCTCCGGCGAATCATCGACCGGTCGGGCGGCGCGTCCGAAGTAATTTTCTCCGACACCCGACGCGAACTCCTCCACGAGTCCACGCTTTGGCACTTGTAGTGCCTCCTCTGACGGATCTTCCGCCGGATCTTCAACCTAGCTTCTATGTCGTTGGAGTCCTCCGTGTCGGCAGTAGCACCTGCTGCACCGCCGTGCTCCGACGTCGCATCTTCGACCTCCGCATCCGCCGGCTCCTCGTAGTCAAGGAGCGAGAACCACTCCCCCTGGTGTGGAGTGTTCCCAACGCTCATGTCGATGCTGCTGCTACTGAAGCTGTGCTGCAGCTCCCCTGGCAGCTTCCCTGCAAGCTTCCTGTGGCATAAACCAGCAGCCTTCTCTAGTAGCTTCCTCCAGCAGGATCGTGGTGCTCTTGCACCGCTGCAACTATGCCCCCTATGGACATAGCTTTCATTGCTCCCGGCTGCTCCGCGAGCGTGCGCATGGCCTCATACCACTGCCACCTCGCCTTGCTGCCGTTGGAGTTTGCGGCTGCTTCCGTCCCGTGCCGAGCCGCACCGTGGAGACCGCGACTCTTTTAGCCACCTATCCGTTTTGCTCTCGCACGTCAGGCTTGCCTGCCGCATGGTGCATCCCTCCTCAGCTTTGCTTTTGCGTCTTGAGTCTGTAACCTATTGTTGACGGCTCTCGCATCCTGTACCCACTGAGCCTTGTGCTAGTGTGACCACTGGCCGAGGTGGCCTGGTGCGTCCACTTGCACTTGCCACCACTCATGGTCCCTCAGCATTTGCAGCCAACTTGTTGCATGGCGTGGCCCATTTTGCCACCTGCCTGCTTCTTGGCGACTTGGCGGCTGCTGCTCCCTTGTTGCCGATGCTTGCCGATTCAACCCACCTCTTCTGTTTTGAGGCATTCGAAGCGCTCGCCTTCAGCTAGCCTTCCATTCCAGCGGAAGCCATTAACAGTGCCACTGCTGCTGCTTCATCCGCTGCCATTGGAGCCGTTTTTGCTCCATCCAGGTCATCCTGCATTCTGCAGCACCCTTGGCACGTCCCCGCTTGGACCCAGCGTGAGCCTTGTCAAATCCACGCGTAGTGGACTGCTTCCTCGCCTGTTGGCGCAGCTGACTTCTCTTGCTGCTACAAGCACGTGCATCACTTGGTGTTGCTGTTGCTCGTCCTGGTGGTGCCTTCACTCCATTGAGTGTACATTTGCTGCCTGGACTTGACGCGCACGTGCCGACCTCCCGTCAGCATTGACGTGTCGCACTCCAGCTCTGGTACACAATGAAGACACCCAAGCCACCTTTTGTGGTGTGATTTTGTTGTTCATTGTTTTTATAGTTGACCTGCACCAGGATATGCCTTCTATTTTGAAGCATGTTGCCAGCTCCCCCTCTTTGACACGCCCGCTGCGCCTTGCCCGCCAAGGTAGCCATTTTACTCCACCAAACTTGGTGTTGCGGCGGCTCGACCAGATGCTGCCTATTTGGGGTTGTTGAGCCTGGTCCTGTTCTGCTGCGTATTTTGTCCCACCATGCGTCCGGTCCAGCCCTCCCGGCTGACGACGCGTGCGGAAATTCGCAGCTCCCTGGATTGAGTTTTGCGCCGGCTGATGTCGGCCCTCTCTCGTGGTGTTACTGCTGCATTGCTGCGATCTGCTGCACACGTGCGCACTCTTGGCTCAACACCGATGTGTGTTCTGCGAGCTCCCTTTTGAACTCGCCATGTGTCAGTGCCACTTGTGCCGTTGATCCAGCATTACTCCACTTTGTCCATGGCCATGATGCGTCGCGCCCAAAAACCGACGCTTCTCCTGCCAATCATGGAGCTTGATGAATTGAGGCCGCCCTTGCTGTTTTGTGTGCGCCTTCCCCTTGCAGTAGTACCTTGCACTCTCCTTCTCTCCACCGTGAGCAAGGTTGTGGCAACCCCAAGGCCCCACCTACCACTTCCTTGTGGATGAGTACCACCCTCCATTTTGTTGCATTTCTCCACCTTGTACCCCTTGGGAGTAATTCAACGGCAGCTATCTTGTGGTAGCTTCCTCCGACAGCTTGCGGGTCGCTTCCTCTGGCGCTGCCAGCAGCTTGTCCCGCAGCTTCCTCCAGCCAGCTTTCCAACGCAAGCTCCGCCTCTCTACTCCAGCTAGGTCAATTGTGGAGATCGGGCATGCCTCCCGCATGCCACCCGGCCGTCCTCGATGACGCCCGACCGCGCTCCTCATTTTTGGAGCGTCTGACCCCGGCGCGTGATGACTGTAGACCAGGTGTGTCGTCCTCCTCCCGAGATCTTGGCAAGGTCCACGACTTCCACTGCACACGTCACCCATATGTGGCATAACATGCCACCACGCCGTCTGGCCCTCCACATGGCACCAAGAAAATTGGTGCCCGTTGGACGCGTCTCGCTCCCCGTGTCGCCGTCTCCAGCTTGATGGCGGCTGACATAGGCAGATGAAGACGCCGTCCCGCGCCCTCTCATGGTCTGCTGCTCTGTTCGTTGCACTCCACTTGATGCATGAAGGGTTGCCTTGCCGCTGGGCAAAGCCACCATGAGCGCCTCATTGCTGCAGGTAGTCATGCCGGCATGCTCACAGAAGCGATGCGCGTTCCACTTGACCTGCTGCAAGCGCTCCTCCACGTGGGTGTGGATGCCTCGGAGGGATTGAAACAATCAAACCTAGGAGTCAACGAGTCGAACAGAGGACCGAGCGCCATGGCTGATTTCTGCCCATCTCACCGCCTCAAGGCAGTTCATAGCATGGCTCAGCCGAACCTGCTGCAATGCTACATGGAGAAGCCCGGTGCCGCCAGCGTGGATTTTCACGCCGCCCGCCTTCTCGCAGGGACCCATTGCAGCAACTGCCCTCTTCGATGTGGCAGGCCTCCTGCCACACTGTTGGCCTCGTACCGCCACCGCCTGAGTACGCAGAGAGCCCAGCATCGGCCTCTCTCGTCGCTCGTTGCGTGCACACCGTGCACCGTGGCGATCGCCTCTCCTGATCATCTCGTTGCTCGCGGAAGCCGTGTAGGCGTTTTTGGCTGTGAGCCTGTGGGCCTATAACCCTTTGTTGGAAATTCTGTTCCAACGTGGCTCTGTCCATCTAGCATTTGCACAGCTTGTTTTGGCAAGTTCGGAGATGAAGCGTGAGCTTTCTGGTCGCCTCACGCTATGTGGGAGAGGATTTGACACAGTCAGTTTTTGCGAAGAGGATAACGTCATCTTGCGTTATATTTTGTACATGGACATGATCAGAACATTTATACGGCTAGTCATGAGCTCTCCAACGCACCAAACTGTGCACAATTCAACCAAGCGTAGCCCAAGTTATGCTTGCCAAAGCGCAGGTCTCACCCACCACAGAAACGCCTAACGCTTCCATGGCGCGCACACACCGTGGCGCCTTCCTTCACGTGCGAAGCGCCTTTCCCAAGGCGCAGATCCCATTGCACGTGGTTTTGGGGTCCCCTGCACTGTTTCCACGCACCCTGCCCACTTTTGGGTCAAGTTTGGTGATGGGGTGTGACGAGGTTCGAAACCTGTCCGCGGACCTGCAGTCAGATTTTTGATCAAGTCCCCCAGTAACAAAACGTACTACTGAGTTTTGGACGCCAAGCCAGGCTTTTGGCGAAGTCCCTCAGTAACAACCTGCACTACTGGATCCGGTGGATGATCCACCTGATCAGGTGGATTATCCACCGTACGCCTCGGCAGGCCTTCCGGAGCAATTCCTCCAGATGGTAACTTTGTTACTCAATCCAGTCGATTATCCACCAGATTTCAAATCGCAGCCGGCTCCCAGAGTCGCTGTGCACACCCCAACTTTGGAAGCTCATATCTCCCTCGATACTTGTCTGATTCTGGTGAAACAACTTCCACCGGATTCAAGGACTCGTCACATTTCAAGGGCAATCCTCCATTTTAGAATCCGACCAATTATCGAGTCGCCAAATCCGTTGATGCGGGGTCTTCATTTTCTGGCGGCTCGTCAGCGCCTCCCGGCGTCACACTTGGGCAAGCAGAGGGGGAATTTTTCAACATCTTTGACCCAGCTTTGGTTTCAGTGACCCGGCTTTGGTTTCTGTGACCCAGCTTTGGTTTTTTTGACCTGGCTTTGGTTTCTGTGACCCGGCTTTAGCTTCTGTGACCCGGCTTTGGTTTTTGTAACCCAGCTTTGGTTTCTGTGACCCAGCTTTGGTTTCGGAGACCAGGCTTTGCTTTCGGTGACCCGGCTTTGGTTTCGGTGACCCGGCTTTGGTTTCTGTGACCCAGGTTTGGTTTTTGTGACCCAGGTCTGGCTTCTATGGCCTGGGTTTGGTTTCTGTGACCCGGCTTTGGTTTTTGAGACCTGGCTTTGGTTTCTGTGACCCGGCTTTGCTTTCTGTGACCCGGCTTTGGTTTTTGTGGCCCGGATTTGGTTTATGTGACCCGGCATTGGTTTCTGTGACCGGGCTTTGCTTTCTGTGACCCGGCTTTGCTTTCTGTGACCTGGCCTTGGTTTCTGTGACCCGGCTTTGGTTTCTATGACCCGGCTTTGGTTTCTGTGACCCGGCTCTGGTTTCTGTGACCCGGCTTTGGATTCTGTGACCCGGCTTTGGTTTCTGTGACTTGGCTTTGGTTTCTGCGACCAGGCTTTGGTTTCTGTGACCCGGCTTTGCTTCCTGTGACCTGGCCTTGGTTTCTGTGACCCGGCTTTGGTTTTTGTGACCCGGCTTTGGTTTCTGTGACCTAACTTGCGTTTCTGTGACCTGGCTTTCGTTTATGTGACCTGAGTTTGGTTTCTGTGGCCCGGATTTTGTTTTTGTGACCCGGCTTTGGTTTCTGTGACCAACCTTTGGTTTCTATGACCCGGCATGGTTTCTGTGACCTAGCCTTGGTTCTGTGACCTGGCTTTGCTTTCTATGACCCGGCTTTGGTTTCTGTGACCCGGCCTTGGTTCTGTGACCCGGCTTTGGTTTCAATGACCCGGCTTTGGTTTCTGTGACCCGGCTTTGGTTTCCATGACCCGACTTTGGTTTCTGTGACCCGGCTTTGGTTTCTGTGATCCGGATTTGGTTTCTGTGATCCGGATTTGGTTTTTGTGAGTGAGATTTTGTTTCTGTTACCCGGCTTTGGTTTCTGTGCCCAGCTTTGGTTTCTGTGACCCGGCTTTGGTCTCTGTGACCCGGCTTTGGTTTCTGTGATCCGGCTTTGAATTCTGTGACCCGGTTGTGGTTTCTGTGACCCGTCTTTGGTTTCTCTGACCCGGCTTTGGTTTGTGTGACCCGGCTTTTGGTTTCTGTGACGTGGCTTTGGTTTCTGTAGCCTTTGGTTTCTGTGACCCGGTTTAAGTTTCTGTGATCTAGGTTTGGTTTCTGTGACCCGGCTTTGATTTCTGTGACCCGGCTTTGGTTCTGTGACCTGGCTTTTGTTTCTGTGACCCGGCTTTGGTTTTTGTGACCTGGCTTTGGTTTCTGTGACCCGGCTTTGATTTCTGTGACCCGGCTTTGGTTCTGTGACCTGGCTTTTGTTTCTGTGACCCGGCTTTGGTTTTTGTGACCTGGCTTTGGTTTCTGTGACCCCGCTTTGATTTCTGTTACCCGGCTTTTGTTTATGTGACCCAGCTTTGGTTTATGTGACCCGGCTTTGGTGTCTGTGACCCGGCTTTGGTTTCTGTGACCCCGCTTTGGTTTCTGTGACCCGGCTTTGGTTGTTGCGACCCGGCTTTGGTTTCGGTACCCCGCTTTGGTTTCTGTGACTCGGCTTCGGTTGTTGCGACCTGGTCTTGGTTTCTGTCACCCGGCTTTGGTTTCTGTGAACCGGCTTTGGTTTTTGTGACCCGGCTTTCATTTCTGTGGCCCAACTTTGGTTTCTGTGACCCGGAGTCGGTTTCTGTGACCCGGCTTTGGTTTCCGTGACCCCGGTTTTGCTTTCTCAGACCCGGCTTTGGTTGCTGTGACCTGGTGCTGGTTTGTGTGACTCGGCTTTGGTTTCTCTGACTCGGCTTTGGTTTCTCTGGCTTGGCTTGGTTTCTGTGTCCCGGCGTTGGTTTCTGTGACCCGGCTTTCGTTTCTGTGACCCGGCTTTGGTTTATGTGACCTTGCTTTTGTTTCTATAACCCGGCTTTGGCTTCTGAGGGCCAGCATTGGTTTCTCTGATTCGGCTTTGGTTTATGTGACCCGGCTTTGGTTTCTGTAACCCGGCTTTGGTTTCTGTCACCCGGCGTTGGTTTCTGTGACCCGGCTTTGGTTTATGTGACCTGGGTTTGGTTTCGGTAATCCGGCTTTGGCTTTTGCGACCCGGCTTTCGTTTCTGTGACCCGGCTTTGGTGTCTGTAACCCGGCTTTGGTCTCTGTGACCCGGCTTTGGTTTCTGTGACCTGGCTTTGGTTTCTGTGACCCGACTTTAGTTTCTGTGACCGGCTTTGGTTTCTGTGACCGGCCTTGGTTTCTGTGCTCCGGCTTTGGTTTGTATGACCCGGCTATGGTTTCTGTGATCCGGCTTGTGTGTGTGACCGGGCTTTGATTTCTGTAACCCGGCTTCGGTTTCTGTGACCCGCCTTTGGTTTCTGTGATCTGGCTTTGGTTTCTATGATCTAGCTATGGTTTCTGTGATCCGGCTTGTGTGTGTGACCGGGCTTTGATTTCTGTAACCCGGCTTCGGTTTCTGTGACCCGCCTTTGGTTTCTGTGATCTGGCTTTGGTTTCTATGATCTAGCTATGGTTTCTGTGATCCGGCTTGTGTGTGTGACCGGGCTTTGATTTCTGTAACCCGGCTTCGGTTTCTGTGACCCGCCTTTGGTTTCTGTGATCTGGCTTTGGTTTCTATGATCTAGCTATGGTTTCTGTGATCCGGCTTGTGTGTGTGACCGGGCTTTGATTTCTGTAACCCGGCTTCGGTTTCTGTGACCCGCCTTTGGTTTCTGTGATCTGGCTTTGGTTTCTATGATCTAGCTATGGTTTCTGTGATCCGGCTTGTGTGTGTGACCGGGCTTTGATTTCTGTAACCCGGCTTCGGTTTCTGTGACCCGCCTTTGGTTTCTGTGATCTGGCTTTGGTTTCTATGATCTAGCTATGGTTTCTGTGATCCGGCTTTGGATTCTGTGACCCGGCTATGGTTTCTGTGACCTAGCCTTGGTTCTGTGACCTGGCTTTGCTTTCTATGACCCGGCTTTGGTTTCTGTGACCCGGCCTTGGTTCTGTGACCCGGCTTTGGTTTCTGTGACCCACCTTTGGTTTTTGTGAACCAGCTTTGCTTTCTATGACCTGGCTTTGGTTTCTGTGACCCGGCTTTACTTTCTGTGATCTGGCTTTGGTTTCTGTCACCCGGCTTTGGTTTCTGTGACCCCGCTTTGGTTTCTGTGACCCGGCTTTGGTTTCTGTGACCCGACTTTGGTTTCTGTGACTCGGCTTCGGTTTCTGTGACCCGGCTTTGGTTTCTGTGACCCGGCTTTGGTTTCTCTGACCTGGCTTTTGTTTCTGTGACCTGGCTTTAGTTTTTGTGACCCGGCTTTGGTTTTTGTGACCCGGCTTTGGTTTCTGTGACCCGGCTTTGGTTTCTCTGACCCGGCGTTGCTTTCTGTAACCTGGCTTTGGTTTCTTTGACCCAGCTTTGGTTTCTGTGACCCGGCTTTGGTTTTTGTGGCCCGGCTTTCATTTCTGTGACCCGACTCTCGTTTCTGTGACCCAGCTTTCCTTTCTGTGACCAGGCTTTCGTTTCTGTGACCCGGCTTTGGTTTCTGTGACCAACCTTTGGTTTCTATGACCCGGCTTTGGTTTTTGTGACCCGGCTTTGGTTTCTGTGACCCGGCTTTGGTTTCTGTAACCCAGGTTTGGTTTTTGTGACCCAGCTTTCGTTTATGTGACCTGGATTTGGTTTCTGTGACCCGGGTTTGGTTTGTGTGACCCTGCTTTGGTTTCTGTGACCCGGCTTTGGTTTCTGTGACCCGGCTTTGGTTTCTGTGACCCGGCTTTGGTTTCTGTGACCCGGCTTTGGTTTCTGTGACCCGGCTTTGGTTTCTGTGACCGGGCTTTGGTTTCTGTGACCCGGCTTTGGTATCTGTGACCCGACTTTGGTTTCTGTGACCTGGCTTTGGTTTCTGTGACCCGCCTTTAGTTTCTGTGACCGGCTTTGGTTTCTGTGACCCGGCTTTGATTTCTGTGACCCGGCTTTGGTTTCTGTGACCGGGCTTTGGTTTCTGTGACCCGGCTTTGGTATCTGTGACCCGACTTTGGTTTCTGTGACCTGGCTTTGGTTTCTGTGACCCGCCTTTAGTTTCTGTGACCGGCTTTGGTTTCTGTGACCCGGCTTTGATTTCTGTGACCCGGCTTTGGTTTCTGTGACCGGGCTTTGGTTTCTGTGACCCGGCTTTGGTTTCTGTGACCCGGCTTTGGAATCTGTGACCCCACTTTGGTTTCTGTGACCCGGCTTTGATTTCTGTGACCCGGCTTTGGTTTCTGTGACCCGGTTTCGGTTTCTGTGACCCGGCTTTGGTTTCTGTGACCTGGCTTTGGTTTCTGTGACCCGACTTTGGGTTCTGTGACCTGGCTTTGGTTTTTGTGATCCGGATTTGGTTTCTGTGATCCGGATTTGGCTTTTGTCACCCCGATTTGGTTTCTGTGACCCGGCTGTGGTTTCTGTGACCCAGCTTTGGTTTATGTGACCCGACTTTGGTTGCTGTGACCCAACTTTGGTTTTTGTGACCCGGCTTTGGTTTCTGTGACCCGGGTTTGGTTTCCTTGACCCAGCTTTGGTTTATGTGATCCGGCTTTGGTTTCTGTGACCTGGCTTCGGTTTGTGTGACCCGGCTTTGGTTTCTGTGAGGTGGCTTTGGTTACTGTAACCCGGCTTTGGTTTCTGTGACCTGGCTTCAGTTTGTGTGACCCGGCTTTGGTTTCTGTGACGTGGTTTTGGTTACTGTAACCCGGCTTTGGTTTCTGTGACCCGGCTTTGGTTTCTGTGATCCGGCTTTGGTTTCTGTGACCCGGCTTTGGTTTTTGTGTTCCGGCTTTGGTTTCTGTGACCCGGCTTTGGTTTCTGTGACCCGGATTTGGTTTCTGTGATCAAGCTTTGGTTTCTTTGACCCGGCTTTGTTTTCTGTGACCTGGCTTTGGTTTCTCTGACCCGTCTTTTGTTTCTGTCACATGGCTTCTGTTTTTGTGACCCGGATTTGGTTTCTGTGACCCGGCATTGGTTTCTGTGACCCAGCTTTTGTTTCTGTGACCTGGCTTTGGTTTGTGTGACCCGACTTTGGTTCCTGTGACCCAGATTTGGTTTCTGTGACCCGGCTTTGGTTTCTGTGACCTGGCTTTGGTTTCTGTGACCCGGCTTTTGCTTCTGTGACCCGGCTTTGGTTTCTGTGATTCGGCTTTGGAATCTGTGACCCGGCTTTGGTTTTTGTGATCCGGCCCTTGTTTCTGTGAACCGGCTTTGGTTTCTGTGAACCGGCTTTGGTTTCCATGACCTGGCTTAGGTTTCCGTGGCCCGGCTTTGGTTTTTGTTACCTGGCTTTGGTTTCAGTGACCCGGCTTTTCTTTCTGTGACGGGCTTTGGTTTCTGTGACACGGCTTTGGTTTCTGCACCCGGCTTTGGTTTCTGTAGCCTGGCTTTGGTTTCTGTGTCCCGGCTTTGGTTTCTATGACCAAGCTTACGTTTTTGTGACCCGACTTTAGTTTCTGTGACCGGCTTTGGTTTCTGTGACCCGGCTTTGCTTTCTGTGTCCCGGCTTTGGTTTCTGTGACCCGGCTTTCGTTTCTGTGACTCAGCTTTGGTTTCTGTTACCTAGCTATGCTTTCATTGACCCGGCTTTGGTTTCTGTGACCCGGCTCTGGTTTCTGTGACCCAGCTTTGGTTTCTGTGACCTGGCTTTGGTTTCTGTGACCCGGCTTTGGTCTCTGTGACCCGGCTTTGGTTTCTGTGACCTGGCTTTGGTTTCTGTGACCCGGCTTTGGTCTCTGTGACCCGGCTTTGGTTTCTGTGACCTGGCTTTGGTTTCTGTGACCCGGCTTTGGTCTCTGTGACCCGGCTTTGGTTTCTGTGACCTGGCTTTGGTTTCTGTGACCCGGCTTTGGTCTCTGTGACCCGGCTTTGGTTTCTGTGACCTGGCTTTGGTTTCTGTGACCCGGCTTTGGTCTCTGTGACCCGGCTTTGGTTTCTGTGACCTGGCTTTGGTTTCTGTGACCCGGCTTTGGTCTCTGTGACCCGGCTTTGGTTTCTGTGACCTGGCTTTGGTTTCTGTGACCCGGCTTTGGTCTCTGTGACCCGGCTTTGGTTTCTGTGACCTGGCTTTGGTTTCTGTGACCCGGCTTTGGTCTCTGTGACCCGGCTTTGGTTTCTGTGACCTGGCTTTGGTTTCTGTGACCCGGCTTTGGTCTCTGTGACCCGGCTTTGGTTTCTGTGACCTGGCTTTGGTTTCTGTGACCCGGCTTTGGTCTCTGTGACCCGGCTTTGGTTTCTGTGACCTGGCTTTGGTTTCTGTGACCCGGCTTTGGTCTCTGTGACCCGGCTTTGGTTTCTGTGACCTGGCTTTGGTTTCTGTGACCCGGCTTTGGTCTCTGTGACCCGGCTTTGGTTTCTGTGACCTGGCTTTGGTTTCTGTGACCCGGCTTTGGTCTCTGTGACCCGGCTTTGGTTTCTGTGACCTGGCTTTGGTTTCTGTGACCCGGCTTTGGTCTCTGTGACCCGGCTTTGGTTTCTGTGACCTGGCTTTGGTTTCTGTGACCCGGCTTTGGTCTCTGTGACCCGGCTTTGGTTTCTGTGACCCGGCTTTGGGTTCTGTGACAAGGCTTTGGTTTCTTTGACCCGGCTTTGGTTTCTCTGACCCGGCTTTGGAATCTGTGACCCCACTTTGGTTTCTGTGACCCGGCTTTGATTTCTGTGACCCGGCTTTGGTTTCTGTGACCCGGCTTCGGTTTCTGTGACCCGGCTTTGGTTTATGTGACCTGGCTTTGGTTTCTGTGACCCGATTTTGGGTTCTGTGACCTGGATATGGTATTTGTGATCCGGATTTGGTTTCTGTGATCCGGATTTGGCTTTTGTCACCCCGATTTGGTTTCTGTGACCTCGCTGTGGTTTCTGTGACCCGGCTTTGGTTTATGTGACCCGACTTTGGTTTCTGTGACCCAACTTTGGTTTTTGTGACCCGGCTTTGGTTTCTATGACCCGGGTTTGGTCTCCTTGACCCAGCTTTGGTTTATGTGATCCGGCTTTGGTTTCTGTGACCTGGCTTCGGTTTGTGAGACCCGGCTTTGGTTTCTGTGACGTGGCTTTCGTTACTGTAACCCAGCTTTGGTTTCTTTGACCTGGCTTCGGTTTGTGTGACCCGGCATTGGTTTCTGTGACGGGGCTTTGGTTACTGTAACCCGGCTTTGGTTTCTGTGACCCGGCTTTGGTTTCTGTGATCCGGCTTTGGTTTCTGTGACCCGGCTTTGCTTTCTGTGTCCCGGCTTTGGTTTCTGTGACCCGGCTTTGGTTTCTGTGACCCGGCTTTGGTTTCTGTGACCCGGCTTTGGTTTCTGTGACCCGGCTTTGGTTTCTGTGACCCGGCTTTGGTTTCTGTGACCCGGCTTTGTTTTATGTGACCTGGCTTTGGTTTCTGTGACCCGGCTTTTGTTTCTGTCACATGGCTTCTGTTTTTGTGACCCGGATTTGGTTTCTGTGACCCGGCATTGGTTTCTGTGACCCAGCTTTTGTTTCTGTGACCCGGCTTTGGTTTGTGTGACCCGACTTTGGTTACTGTGACCCGAATTTGGTTTCTGTGACCCGGCTTTGGTTTCTGTGACATGGCTTTGGTTTCTTTGACCCGGCTTTCGCTTCTGTGACCCGGCTTTGGTTTCTGTGATTCGGCTTTGGAATCTGTGACCCGGCTTTGGTTTTTGTGATCCGGCTCTGGTTTCTGTGAACGGGCTTTGGTTTCTGTGAACCGGCTTTGGTTTCCATGACCTGGCTTAGGTTTCCGTGGCCCGGCTTTGGTTTTTGTTACCTGGCTTTGGTTTCAGTGATCCGGCTTTTCTTTCTGTGACAGGCTTTGGTTTCTGTGACCCGGCTTTGGTTTCTGCACCCGGCTTTGGTTTCTGTAGCCTGGCTTTGGTTTCTGTGTCCCGGCTTTGGTTTCTATGACCAAGCTTACGTTTTTGTGACCCGACTTTAGTTTCTGTGACCGGCTTTGGTTTCTGTGACCCGGCTTTGGTTTCTGTGACCCGGTTTTGGTTTCTTTGACCTAGCTTTGGTTTCTGTAACCCGGCTTCGGTTTCTTTGACCCGACTTTGGTTTCTGTGACCCGGCTTTGGTTTCTGTGACTCAGCTTTGGTTTCTGTTACCTAGCTTTGCTTTCTTTGACCCGGCTTTGGTTTCTGTGACCCGGCCTTTGTTTATGTTTCCTGGCTTTGGTTTCTATGACTCGGCTTTGGTTTCTGTGATCCGGCTTTGGTTTCTGTGACCGGGCTTTGCTTTCTATGACCCGGCTTTGGTTTCGGTAACCCGGCTTTGGTTTCTGTGAGCCGGCTTTATTGTATGTGAGCCGGCTTTGGTTTTTGTGACCCGGCTTTGGTTTCGATGACCCGGCTTTGGTTTCGGTAACCCGGCTTTGGTTTCTGTGAGCCGGCTTTATTGTATGTGAGCCGGCTTTGGTTTTTGTGACCCGGCTTTGGTTTCGATGACCCGGCTTTGGTTTCGGTAACCCGGCTTTGGTTTCTGTGAGCCGGCTTTATTGTATGTGAGCCGGCTTTGGTTTTTGTGACCCGGCTTTGGTTTCGATGACCCGGCTTTGGTTTCGGTAACCCGGCTTTGGTTTCTGTGAGCCGGCTTTATTGTATGTGAGCCGGCTTTGGTTTTTGTGACCCGGCTTTGGTTTCGATGACCCGGCTTTGGTTTCGGTAACCCGGCTTTGGTTTCTGTGAGCCGGCTTTATTGTATGTGAGCCGGCTTTGGTTTTTGTGACCCGGCTTTGGTTTCGATGACCCGGCTTTGGTTTCGGTAACCCGGCTTTGGTTTCTGTGAGCCGGCTTTATTGTATGTGAGCCGGCTTTGGTTTTTGTGACCCGGCTTTGGTTTCGATGACCCGGCTTTGGTTTCGGTAACCCGGCTTTGGTTTCTGTGAGCCGGCTTTATTGTATGTGAGCCGGCTTTGGTTTTTGTGACCCGGCTTTGGTTTCGATGACCCGGCTTTGGTTTCGGTAACCCGGCTTTGGTTTCTGTGAGCCGGCTTTATTGTATGTGAGCCGGCTTTGGTTTTTGTGACCCGGCTTTGGTTTCGATGACCCGGCTTTGGTTTCGGTAACCCGGCTTTGGTTTCTGTGAGCCGGCTTTATTGTATGTGAGCCGGCTTTGGTTTTTGTGACCCGGCTTTGGTTTCGATGACCCGGCTTTGGTTTCGGTAACCCGGCTTTGGTTTCTGTGAGCCGGCTTTATTGTATGTGAGCCGGCTTTGGTTTTTGTGACCCGGCTTTGGTTTCGATGACCCGGCTTTGGTTTCGGTAACCCGGCTTTGGTTTCTGTGAGCCGGCTTTATTGTATGTGAGCCGGCTTTGGTTTTTGTGACCCGGCTTTGGTTTCGATGACCCGGCTTTGGTTTCGGTAACCCGGCTTTGGTTTCTGTGAGCCGGCTTTATTGTATGTGAGCCGGCTTTGGTTTTTGTGACCCGGCTTTGGTTTCGATGACCCGGCTTTGGTTTCGGTAACCCGGCTTTGGTTTCTGTGAGCCGGCTTTATTGTATGTGAGCCGGCTTTGGTTTTTGTGACCCGGCTTTGGTTTCGATGACCCGGCTTTGGTTTCGGTAACCCGGCTTTGGTTTCTGTGAGCCGGCTTTATTGTATGTGAGCCGGCTTTGGTTTTTGTGACCCGGCTTTGGTTTCGATGACCCGGCTTTGGTTTCGGTAACCCGGCTTTGGTTTCTGTGAGCCGGCTTTATTGTATGTGAGCCGGCT
The DNA here is from genome assembly GCA_023375785.1 of Penium margaritaceum. Taxonomy (NCBI): domain Eukaryota; kingdom Viridiplantae; phylum Streptophyta; class Zygnematophyceae; order Desmidiales; family Peniaceae; genus Penium; species Penium margaritaceum. The sequence goes on along the minus strand of SZWC01008367.1, from coordinate 17,187 downwards.
TTGGTTTTTGTGACCCGGCTTTGGTTTCGATGACCCGGCTTTGGTTTCGGTAACCCGGCTTTGGTTTCTGTGACAAGGCTTTGGTTTCTTTGACCCGGCTTTGGTTTCTGTGACCCTGCTTTGGAATCTGTGACCCGACTTTGGTTTCTGTGACCCGGCTTTGATTTGTGTGACCCCGCTTTGGTTTCTGAGACCTGGCTTCGGTTTCTGTGACCCGGCTTTGGTTTCTGTGACCTGGCTTTGGTTTCTGTGACCCGATTTTGGGTTCTGTGACCTGGATTTGGTTTTTGTGATCCGGATTTGGTTTCTGTGATCCGGATTTGGCTTTTGTCACCCCGACTTGATTTCTGTGACCCGGCTGCGGTTACTGTGACCCGGCTTTGGTTTATGTGACCCGACTTTGGTTTCTGTGACCCAACTTTCGTTTTTGTGACCCGGCTTTGGTTTCTGTGACCTGGGTTTGGTTTCTTTGACCCAGCTTTGGTTTATGTGACCCGACTTTGGTTTCTGTGACCCAACTTTCGTTTTTGTGACCCGGCTTTGGTTTCTGTGACCTGGGTTTGGTTTCTTTGACCCAGCTTTGGTTTATGTGATCCGGCTTTGGTTTCTGTGACCTGGCTTCGGTTTGTGTGACCCGGCTTTGGTTTCTGTGACCCGGCTTTGGTTTTTGTGACCCGGCTTTGGTTTCTGTGACCCGGCTTTGGTTTCTGTGACCCGGATTTGGTTTCTGTGATCCCGCTTTGGTTTCTGTGACCCGGCTTTGTTTTCTGTGACCTGGCTTTGGTTCCTGTGACCCGGCTTTTGTTTGTGCCACATGGCTTCTGTTTTTGTGACCTGGATTTGGTTTCTGTGACCCGGCATTGGTTTCTGTGACCCAGCTTTTGCTTCTGTGACCCGGCTTTGGTTTGTGTGACCCGACTTTGGTTCCTGTGACCTGGATTTGGTTTCTGTGACCCAGCTCTGGTTTCTGTGACCCGGCTTTGGTTTCTGTGACCCGGCTCTGGTTTCCGTGACCTGGCTGTGGTTTCTGTGACCCGGCTCTGGTTTCTGTGACCCAGCTTTTGTTTCTGTGACCCGGCTTTGGTTTCTGTGACCTGGGTTTGGTTTCTTTGACCCAGCTTTGGTTTATGTGATCCGGCTTTGGTTTCTGTGTCCTGGCTTCGGTTTGTGTGACCCGGCTTTAGTTTCCGTGACCCGGTTTTGGTTTCTGTGACCCGGCTTTGGTTTCTGTGACCCGGCTTTGGTTTCTCTGACCCGGCTTTGGTTTCTGTGACCTGACTTTGGTTTTTGTGACCCTGCTTTTGTTTCTGTGACCCGGATTCGGTTTCTGTGACTCGGCTTTGGTTTCTGTGACCTGGCTTTGGTTTCTGTGAACCGGCTTTGGTTTCGGTGATCCGGCTTTTTTTTCGGTGACCCGGCTTTGGTTTCTATGACCTGGCTTTGGTTTCTATGACCCGGCTTTGGTTTCTCTGAACCAGCTTTGGTTTCGGAGACCCGGCTTTGGTTTCGGTGACCCGGCTTTGGTTTCGTTAACCCGGCTTTGGTTTCTGAGACCCGGCTTTGGTTGTTGCGACCCAGTTTTGGTTTCTGTGACCCCGCTTTGGTTTCTGTGACCCGGCTTTGGTTGTTGCGACCTGGCTTTGGTTTCTGTCATCCGGCTTTGGTTTCTGTGACCCGGCTTTGGTTTCTGTGACCCCGCTTTGGTTTCTGTGACCCGGCTTTGGTTGTTGCGACCTGGCTTTGGTTTCTGTCATCCGGCTTTGGTTTCTGTGACCCGGCTTTGGTTTCAATGACCCGGCTTTCATTTCTTTGGCCCAGTTTGGTTTCTGTGACCCAGCTTTGGTTTCTGTGGTGGATTTGGTTTCTGTGACCCCGGGTTTGGTTTCTGTGACCTGGCTTTGGTTGCTGTGACCCGGTTCTGGTTTTTGTGACTTGGCTTTGCTTTCTGTGACTCGGCTTTGATTTCTGTGACATGGCTTGGTTTCTGTGACCCGGCTGTGGTTTTTGTGACCCGGCGTTGGTTTCTGTGACCCGGCTTTGGTTTCTGTGACCCGGCTTTGGTCTATGTGATCTGGCTTTGGTTTCAGTAACCCGGCTTTGGTTTCTGTGACCCAGCTTTGGTTTCTGTGACCCGACTTTGGTTTCTGTGATCTGGCTTTGGTGTCTGTGACCCGGCTTTGGCTTCTGTGACCCGGCTTCGGTTTCTGTGATTCGGCTTTGGAATCTTTGACCCGGCTTTGGTTTTTGTGACCCAGCATGGGTTTTTGTGAACCGGCTTTGGTTTCTGTGAACCGGCTTTGGTTTCCGTGGCCCGGCTTTTGTTTCTGTGACCTGGCTTTGGTTTCAGTGACCCGGCTTTGGTTTTTGTGACAGGCTTTGGTTTCTGGACCCGGCTTTGGTTTCTCTGACCCGGCTCTGGTTTCTGTGACCCAGCTTTGGTTTCTATGACCAAGCTTAAGTTTCTGTGACCTGGCTTTGGTTTCTGTCACCCGGCTTTGGTTTCTGTGACCCGACATTGGTTTCTGTGACCCGGTTTTGGTTTCTTTGACCCGGCTTGGGTTTCTGTAACCCGGCTTCTGTTTCTGTGACCCGGCTTTGGTTTCTGTGACCCGGCTTTTGTTTCTGTGACTCAGCTTTGGTTTCTGTTACCCGGCTTTGGTTTCTTTGACCCGGCTTTGGTTACTGAGACCCGGCTTTGGTCTCTGTGACTCGGCGTTGGTTTATGCTTCCTGGCTTTGGTTTCGGTGACTCGGCTTTGGTTTTTTCACCCGGCTTTGGTTTCTGTGACCCTGCTTTGGTATCGGAGACCCGGCTTTGGTTTTGGTGAACCGGCTTTGGTTTTGGTGACCCGGCTTTGGTTTTTGTGACCCGGCTTCGGTTTTTGTGACCCGGATTTGGTTTCTGTGACGTGGGTTTGGTTTCTGTGACCTGGCTTTGGTTTTCTGTGACCCAGCTTTGATTTCTGTGACCCGCCTTTGGTTTTCTGTGGCCCGGCTTTGGTTTCTGTGACCCGGCTTTGGTTTCTGTGACC
>SZWC01008367.1:0-14030 GCA_023375785.1 Penium margaritaceum | reverse complement strand
TGACCAGGATTTGGTTTCTGTGACCCGACTTTGGTTTCTGTGACCTGGCTTTGGTTTTTGTGATCCGGATTTGGTTTCTGTGATCCGGATTCGGTTTTTGTGACCCCGATTTGGTTTCTGTGACCCAACTTTGGTTTTTGTGACCCGGCTTTGGTTTCTGTGACCCGGGTTTGGTTTCTGAGACCCAGCTTTGGTTTTTGTGATCCGGCTTTGGTTTCTGTGACCCGGTTTTGGTTTGTGTGATCCGGCTTTAGTTTCTGTGACGTGGCTTTGGTTTCTGTAACCCGGCTTTGGTTTCTGTGACCTGGCTTTGGTTTCTGTGATCCGGCTTTCGTTTCTGTGACCAAGCTTTGGTTTCTGTGACCCAGCTTTAGCTTCTGTGACCCGGCTTTGGTTTGTGTGGCCCGGCTTTGGTTTGTGTGACCCGGCTTTGGTTTCTGTGACCCAGATTTGGTTTCTTTGTCCCGGCTTTGGTTTCTGTGACCCAGCTTTGTTTTCTGTGACTCGGGTTTGGATTTTGTGACCCGGCTTTGGTTTCTGTGACCCGGCTTTGGTTTCTGTGACCCGGTTTTGGTTTCTGTGACCCGGCTTTGGTTTCTGTGACCCGGATTTGGTTTCTGTGACCCGGCTTTGGTTTCTGTGACCCGGATTTGGTTTCTGTGACCCGACATTGGTTTTTGTGACGCGGCTGTGGTTTCCGTGACCCGGCTTTGGTTTCTGTGACCTGGCTTTGGTTTCTGTGACCCAGCTTTCGTTTCTGTGACCCGGGTTTGGTTATGGTGACCCGGCTTTGGTTTGTGTGACCCGGCTTTGGTTTCTTTGACTCGGCTTTGGTTTCTATGACCTGGGGTTGGTTTCTGTGACCCAGCTCTGGTTTCTATGACCCGGCTTTGGTTGCTGTGACCGGGCTATCGTTTGTGTGACCTCGCTTTGGTTTCTGTGACTCGGCTGTGGTTTCTGTGACCCGCCTTTGCATTTTGTGACCCAGCTTTGGTTTCTGTGACCCGGCTTTGGTTCTTGTGACCTGGCTTTGGTTTTTATGACCCGGCTTTGGATTCTGTGACCCGGACTTGGTTTATGTGACTCGGCTCTGGTTTCTGTGACCCGGCTTTGATTTCTGTGACCCGGCTTTGGTTTCGGTGATCCGGCTTTTGTTCCGGTGACCCAGCTTTGGTTTGGGAGACCCGGCTTTGGTTTCGATCACCCGGCTTTGGTTTCGGTAACCCGGCATGTGTTTCTGTGACCCAGCTTTGGTTTTTGTGACCCAGGTTTGCTTTCTGTGACCAAGGTTTGGTTTCTGTGACCCGGCTTTGGTTTTTGTGACCCGGCTTTGGTTTCTGTTACCCAGCTTTGGTTTCTGTGACCCGGCTTTGCTTTCTCTAACCCAGCTTTGGTTTTTGTGATCAGTGTTTGGTTTCTGTGATCCGGCTTTCGTTTCAATGACCCGACTTTGGTTTTTGTAACCCGGCTTTGGTTTCTGTGACCTGGCTTTGGTTTCTGTGATCCGGCTTTGGTTTCTGTGACCCGGCTTTTGTTTCTGTGACCCGGCTTTGGCTTCTATGACCCGGCTTTGGTGTCTGTGACCTGGCTTTGGTTTTTGTGACCCAGATTTGGTTTCTGTGACCCGGCTTTGGTTTCTGTCACCCGGCTTTGGTTTCTGTGACCCGGCTTTGGCTTTTGTGACCCGGCATTCTGTGACCCAACTATGGTTTCTTTGACCCGGCTTTGGTTTCTGTGACCCGGCTTTGGCTTTTGTGACCCGGCATTCTGTGACCCAACTATGGTTTCTTTGACCCGGCTTTGGTTTCTGTGACCCGGCTTTGGCTTTTGTGACCCGGCATTCTGTGACCCAACTATGGTTTCTTTGACCCGGCTTTGGTTTCTGTGACCCGGCTTTGGCTTTTGTGACCCGGCATTCTGTGACCCAACTATGGTTTCTTTGACCCGGCTTTGGTTTCTGTGACCCGGCTTTGGCTTTTGTGACCCGGCATTCTGTGACCCAACTATGGTTTCTTTGACCCGGCTTTGGTTTCTGTGACCCGGCTTTGGCTTTTGTGACCCGGCATTCTGTGACCCAACTATGGTTTCTTTGACCCGGCTTTGGTTTCTGTGACCCGGCTTTGGCTTTTGTGACCCGGCATTCTGTGACCCAACTATGGTTTCTTTGACCCGGCTTTGGTTTCTGTGACCCGGCTTTGGCTTTTGTGACCCGGCATTCTGTGACCCAACTATGGTTTCTTTGACCCGGCTTTGGTTTCTGTGACCCGGCTTTGGCTTTTGTGACCCGGCATTCTGTGACCCAACTATGGTTTCTTTGACCCGGCTTTGGTTTCTGTGACCCGGCTTTGGCTTTTGTGACCCGGCATTCTGTGACCCAACTATGGTTTCTTTGACCCGGCTTTGGTTTCTGTGACCCGGCTTTGGCTTTTGTGACCCGGCATTCTGTGACCCAACTATGGTTTCTTTGACCCGGCTTTGGTTTCTGTGACCCGGCTTTGGCTTTTGTGACCCGGCATTCTGTGACCCAACTATGGTTTCTTTGACCCGGCTTTGGTTTCTGTGACCCGGCTTTGGCTTTTGTGACCCGGCATTCTGTGACCCAACTATGGTTTCTTTGACCCGGCTTTGGTTTCTGTGACCCGGCTTTGGCTTTTGTGACCCGGCATTCTGTGACCCAACTATGGTTTCTTTGACCCGGCTTTGGTTTCTGTGACCCGGCTTTGGTTTCTGTGACCCGTCTTTGGTTTATGTGACCCGGCTTTGGTGTCTGTGACCCGGCTTTGGTTTCTGTGACCCCGCTTTGGTTTCTGTGACCCGACTTTGGTTGTTGCAACCCGGCTTTTGTTTCTGTCACCCGGCTTTAGTTTCTGTGACCCGGCTTTGGTTTCTGTGACCTGGCTTTCATTTCTGTGACCCAGCTTTCGTTTCTATGACCTGGCTTTGGTTTCTGTGACCCGGCTCTGGTTTCTGTGACTCGGCTTTGGTTTCTGTGACTCAGCTTTGGTTTGTGAGACATTGCTTGGTTTTTGTGACCCAGCTTTAGTTTCTGTGACCCGGCGTTGGTTTCTGTGACCCGGCTTTGGTTTCTGTGACCCGGCTTTGGTTTCAATGACCCGGCTTTGGTTTCTGTGATATGGGTTTGGAATCTGTGACCCGGCTTTGGTTTTTGTGACCCGGCTTTGGTTTCTGTGACCCAGCTTTGGTTTCTGTGACCCGGCTTTGGTTTCTGTGACCCGGCTTTCGTTTCTGTGACCCGGCTTTGGATTCTGTGACCCGGCTTGGGTTTCTGTAACCCGGCTTTGCTTTATGTGACCCTGCTTTGGTTTCTGTGACCCGGCTTTGGTTTCTGTGACCCGGCTTTGGTTTCTGTGACCCGGCATTGGTTTCTGTGACCTGGCTTTGGTTTTTGTGACCCGGCTTTGGTTTATGTGACCTGGCTATGGTTTCGGTAACTCGGTTTTGGTTTTTGTGACCCGGCTTTGGTTTCACTGATTCGGCTTTGGTTTCTGTGATCCGGCTTTGGTTTCTGTGACTGGGCTTTGGTTTCTGTGACTTGGCTTTGGTTTGTGTGACCCGGCTTTGGTTTCTGTGACCCGGCTTTGATTGCTGTGTCCCTGCTTTGGTTTCTCTGACCTGGCTTTGTTTTCTGTGTCCCGGCTTTGGTTTGTGTGACCCGGCTTTGGTTTGTGTCACCCGGCTTTGGTTTCAATGACCCGGCTTTGGTTTCTGTGATCTGGCTTACGTTTCTGTGACCCGGCTTTGGTTTTTGTTACCCGGCTTTGGTTCATGTGATTCCGCTTTTGTTTCTGTGACCTGGCTTTGGTCTCTGTGACCTGGCTTTGGCTTCTGTAACCCGGCTTTGGTGTCTGTGACTCGGCTTTTGTTACTGTGACCTGGCTTTAGTTTCTGTGACCCGGCTTTGGTTTCTTTGACTCGACATTGGTTTCTGTTACCCGGCTTTGGTTTCTCTGACCCTGCTTTGGTTTTTGTGGCCTGGCTTTGGTTTTTGTTACCCGGCTTTTGTTTCTATGACCCGACTTTTGTTTTTGTGCCCTGCCTTTTGTTTCTGTGACCAGACTTTGGTTTCTGTGACCCGGCTTTGGTTTCTGTGACCTGGCTTTGATTTCTTTTACCCGGCTTTGGTTTCAGTGACCTGGCTTTGATTTCTCTGATCCGGCTGTGGTTTCTGTGACCCGGCTTTGGTTTCTATGTCCCGGCTTTTGTTTCTGTAACACGGCTTTGGTTTCTGTGACCCGGCTCTGGTTTTTGTGACCCGGCTTTGGTTTCTGTGACCCGGCTTTTGTTTCTGTGACCCGGCTTTGGTTTCTCTGACCCGGCTTCGGTTTCTGTGACCCGGCTTTGGTTTCTGTCACCCGGCTTTGGTTTCTGTCACCCAGCTTTAGTTTCTGTGACCCGGCTTTGGTTTCTGTGACGCGGCTTTGGTTTCTGTGACCCGGCTTTGGTTTCTCTGACCCGGCTTCGGTTTCTGTGACCCGGCTTTGGTTTCTGTCACCCGGCTTTGGTTTCTGTCACCCAGCTTTAGTTTCTGTGACCCGGCTTTGGTTTCTGTGACGCGGCTTTGGTTTCTGTGACCCGGCTTTGGTTTCTCTGACCCGGCTTCGGTTTCTGTGACCCGGCTTTGGTTTCTGTCACCCGGCTTTGGTTTCTGTCACCCAGCTTTAGTTTCTGTGACCCGGCTTTGGTTTCTGTGACGCGGCTTTGGTTTCTGTGACCCGGCTTTGGTTTCTCTGACCCGGCTTCGGTTTCTGTGACCCGGCTTTGGTTTCTGTCACCCGGCTTTGGTTTCTGTCACCCAGCTTTAGTTTCTGTGACCCGGCTTTGGTTTCTGTGACGCGGCTTTGGTTTCTGTGACCCGGCTTTGGTTTCTCTGACCCGGCTTCGGTTTCTGTGACCCGGCTTTGGTTTCTGTCACCCGGCTTTGGTTTCTGTCACCCAGCTTTAGTTTCTGTGACCCGGCTTTGGTTTCTGTGACGCGGCTTTGGTTTCTGTGACCCGGCTTTGGTTTCTCTGACCCGGCTTCGGTTTCTGTGACCCGGCTTTGGTTTCTGTCACCCGGCTTTGGTTTCTGTCACCCAGCTTTAGTTTCTGTGACCCGGCTTTGGTTTCTGTGACGCGGCTTTGGTTTCTGTGACCCGGCTTTGGTTTCTCTGACCCGGCTTCGGTTTCTGTGACCCGGCTTTGGTTTCTGTCACCCGGCTTTGGTTTCTGTCACCCAGCTTTAGTTTCTGTGACCCGGCTTTGGTTTCTGTGACGCGGCTTTGGTTTCTGTGACCCGGCTTTGGTTTCTCTGACCCGGCTTCGGTTTCTGTGACCCGGCTTTGGTTTCTGTCACCCGGCTTTGGTTTCTGTCACCCAGCTTTAGTTTCTGTGACCCGGCTTTGGTTTCTGTGACGCGGCTTTGGTTTCTGTGACCCGGCTTTGGTTTCTCTGACCCGGCTTCGGTTTCTGTGACCCGGCTTTGGTTTCTGTCACCCGGCTTTGGTTTCTGTGACCCGGCTTTGGTTTCTGTGACGCGGCTTTGGTTTCTGTGACCCGGCTTTGGTTTCTTTGACCCGGCGTTGGTTTCTGTGATCCGGCTTTTGTTTCTGTGATCTGGCTTTGAAATCTGTGACCCGGCTTTGGTTTCTTTGACCCGCCTTTGGTTTTTGTGATCCGGCTTTGTTTGTTGTGACCTGGCTTTGGCTTCTGTGACCTGCCTTTGGTTTCTGTGACCTTGCTTTGGTTTCTGTGACCTGGCTTTGGTTTCTGTGACCCAACTTTGGTTTCTTTGACCCGGCTTTGGTTTCGGTGACCCGGCTTTGGTTTCTGTGACCCAGCTTTGGTTTCTGTGACCCGGCTTTGCTTTCTGTGACCCAGCTTTGGTTTCTATTATCCGGATTTGATCTCTGTGATCCGGCTTTGATTTCTGTGACCCGGCTTTGGATCTGTGACCCGGCTTTGGTTTGTGTGACCTGGCTTTGGTTTCTGTGACTTGGCTTTGGTTTCTGTGACCCCGCTTTGGTTTCTGTGACCCGGCTTTGGTTTCTCTGACCAAGCTTTGGTTTTTGTGACACGGCTTTCGTTCCGGTAACCCGGCTTTGGTTTTTCTAACCCGGCTTTGGTCTCTGTGCTCTGGCTTTGGTTTTTGTGACCCGGCTTTGGTTTCTGTGACCCAGCTTTGGTTTCTGTGACCTAGCTTTGGTTTCTGTGACCCAGCTTTGGTTTCCTTGACCGTATTTGGTTTCTCTGACCCGGCTTTGGTTTGTGTGACCCAGCTTTGGTTTCTGTGATGTGGCTTTGGTTTCTGTAACCTGGCATTGGTTTCTGTGACCCGGCTTTGGTTTCTGTGATCCGGCTTTGGTTTCTGTGACCCAGCTTTGGTTTATGTGACCCGGCTTCGGTTTCTGTGACCCGGCTTTGGTTTCGGACACCCGGCTTTGGTTTGTGTGTCCCGGCTTTGGTTTCTGTGACCTGGCTTTGGTTTTTCTGACCTGGCTTCGGTTTCTGTGACCCGGCATTGGTTTCTGTGACCCGGCTTTGGTTTCTGTGACGCGGCTTTGGTTTCTGTGACCCGGCTTTGGTTTCTTTGACCCGGCGTTGGTTTCTGTGATCCGGCTTTTGTTTCTGTGATCTGGCTTTGAAATCTGTGACCCGGCTTTGGTTTCTTTGACCCGGCGTTGGTTTCTGTGATCCGGCTTTGGTTTCTGTGACCCGGCTTTGGTTTCCGTGACCCGGCTTTGGTTTCTATGGCCCGGCTTTGGTTTGTGTGACCCGGCTTTGGGTTCTGTGACCCGGCTTTGGTTTCTGTGACCCGCCTTTGGTTTTTGTGATCCGGCCTTGTTTTTTGTGACCTGGCTTTGGTTTGTGTGACCTGGCTTTGGTTTCTGTGACCTGGCTTTGGTTTCTGTGACCTGGCTTTGGTTTCTGTGACCTGGCTTTGGTTTCTGTGACCTGGCTTTGGTTTCTGTGACCTGGCTTTGGTTTCTGTGACCTGGCTTTGGTTTCTGTGACCTGGCTTTGGTTTCTGTGACCTGGCTTTGGTTTCTGTGACCTGGCTTTGGTTTCTGTGACCTGGCTTTGGTTTCTGTGACCTGGCTTTGGTTTCTGTGACCTGGCTTTGGTTTCTGTGACCTGGCTTTGGTTTCTGTGACCTGGCTTTGGTTTCTGTGACCTGGCTTTGGTTTCTGTGACCTGGCTTTGGTTTCTGTGACCTGGCTTTGGTTTCTGTGACCTGGCTTTGGTTTCTGTGACCTGGCTTTGGTTTCTGTGACCTGGCTTTGGTTTCTGTGACCTGGCTTTGGTTTCTGTGACCTGGCTTTGGTTTCTGTGACCTGGCTTTGGTTTCTGTGACCTGGCTTTGGTTTCTGTGACCTGGCTTTGGTTTCTGTGACCTGGCTTTGGTTTCTGTGACCTGGCTTTGGTTTCTGTGACCTGGCTTTGGTTTCTGTGACCTGGCTTTGGTTTCTGTGACCTGGCTTTGGTTTCTGTGACCTGGCTTTGGTTTCTGTGACCTGGCTTTGGTTTCTGTGACCTGGCTTTGGTTTCTGTGACCTGGCTTTGGTTTCTGTGACCTGGCTTTGGTTTCTGTGACCTGGCTTTGGTTTCTGTGACCTGGCTTTGGTTTCTGTGACCTGGCTTTGGTTTCTGTGACCTGGCTTTGGTTTCTGTGACCTGGCTTTGGTTTCTGTGACCTGGCTTTGGTTTCTGTGACCTGGCTTTGGTTTCTGTGACCTGGCTTTGGTTTCTGTGACCTGGCTTTGGTTTCTGTGACCTGGCTTTGGTTTCTGTGACCTGGCTTTGGTTTCTGTGACCTGGCTTTGGTTTCTGTGACCTGGCTTTGGTTTCTGTGACCTGGCTTTGGTTTCTGTGACCTGGCTTTGGTTTCTGTGACCTGGCTTTGGTTTCTGTGACCTGGCTTTGGTTTCTGTGACCTGGCTTTGGTTTCTGTGACCTGGCTTTGGTTTCTGTGACCTGGCTTTGGTTTCTGTGACCTGGCTTTGGTTTCTGTGACCTGGCTTTGGTTTCTGTGACCTGGCTTTGGTTTCTGTGACCTGGCTTTGGTTTCTGTGACCTGGCTTTGGTTTCTGTGACCTGGCTTTGGTTTCTGTGACCTGGCTTTGGTTTCTGTGACCTGGCTTTGGTTTCTGTGACCTGGCTTTGGTTTCTGTGACCTGGCTTTGGTTTCTGTGACCTGGCTTTGGTTTCTGTGACCTGGCTTTGGTTTCTGTGACCTGGCTTTGGTTTCTGTGACCTGGCTTTGGTTTCTGTGACCTGGCTTTGGTTTCTGTGACCTGGCTTTGGTTTCTGTGACCTGGCTTTGGTTTCTGTGACCTGGCTTTGGTTTCTGTGACCTGGCTTTGGTTTCTGTGACCTGGCTTTGGTTTCTGTGACCTGGCTTTGGTTTCTGTGACCTGGCTTTGGTTTCTGTGACCTGGCTTTGGTTTCTGTGACCTGGCTTTGGTTTCTGTGACCTGGCTTTGGTTTCTGTGACCTGGCTTTGGTTTCTGTGACCTGGCTTTGGTTTCTGTGACCTGGCTTTGGTTTCTGTGACCTGGCTTTGGTTTCTGTGACCTGGCTTTGGTTTCTGTGACCTGGCTTTGGTTTCTGTGACCTGGCTTTGGTTTCTGTGACCTGGCTTTGGTTTCTGTGACCTGGCTTTGGTTTCTGTGACCTGGCTTTGGTTTCTGTGACCTGGCTTTGGTTTCTGTGACCTGGCTTTGGTTTCTGTGACCTGGCTTTGGTTTCTGTGACCTGGCTTTGGTTTCTGTGACCTGGCTTTGGTTTCTGTGACCTGGCTTTGGTTTCTGTGACCTGGCTTTGGTTTCTGTGACCTGGCTTTGGTTTCTGTGACCTGGCTTTGGTTTCTGTGACCTGGCTTTGGTTTCTGTGACCTGGCTTTGGTTTCTGTGACCTGGCTTTGGTTTCTGTGACCTGGCTTTGGTTTCTGTGACCTGGCTTTGGTTTCTGTGACCTGGCTTTGGTTTCTGTGACCTGGCTTTGGTTTCTGTGACCTGGCTTTGGTTTCTGTGACCTGGCTTTGGTTTCTGTGACCTGGCTTTGGTTTCTGTGACCTGGCTTTGGTTTCTGTGACCTGGCTTTGGTTTCTGTGACCTGGCTTTGGTTTCTGTGACCTGGCTTTGGTTTCTGTGACCTGGCTTTGGTTTCTGTGACCTGGCTTTGGTTTCTGTGACCTGGCTTTGGTTTCTGTGACCTGGCTTTGGTTTCTGTGACCTGGCTTTGGTTTCTGTGACCTGGCTTTGGTTTCTGTGACCTGGCTTTGGTTTCTGTGACCTGGCTTTGGTTTCTGTGACCTGGCTTTGGTTTCTGTGACCTGGCTTTGGTTTCTGTGACCTGGCTTTGGTTTCTGTGACCTGGCTTTGGTTTCTGTGACCTGGCTTTGGTTTCTGTGACCTGGCTTTGGTTTCTGTGACCTGGCTTTGGTTTCTGTGACCTGGCTTTGGTTTCTGTGACCTGGCTTTGGTTTCTGTGACCTGGCTTTGGTTTCTGTGACCTGGCTTTGGTTTCTGTGACCTGGCTTTGGTTTCTGTGACCTGGCTTTGGTTTCTGTGACCTGGCTTTGGTTTCTGTGACCTGGCTTTGGTTTCTGTGACCTGGCTTTGGTTTCTGTGACCTGGCTTTGGTTTCTGTGACCTGGCTTTGGTTTCTGTGACCTGGCTTTGGTTTCTGTGACCCGGCTTTGGTTTCTGGGACCCAGCTTTGGTTTCTATAACCCGGCTTTGGTTTGTGTGACCCGGCTTTGGGTTCTGTGACCCGGCTTTGGTTTCTGTGACCCGGCTTTGGTTTCTGTGACCCGGCATTGGTTTCTGTTACCCGGCATTGGTCTCTGTGACCTGGCTTTGGTTTCTGTGACCTGTCTTTGGTTTATGTGACCTGGCTATGGTTTCTAGGACTCGGCTTTGGTTTTTGTGACCCGGCTCTGGTTTCAGTGATTCAGCTTTGGTTTATGTTAGCCGGCTTTGGTTTCTATGACTGGGCTTTGGTTTCAATGACCCGGCTTTGGTTTCTGTGACCCGGCTTTGGTTTCTGTGACCGGGCATTGGTTTGTGTCAACCGGCTATGGTTTCAATGACCCGGCTTTGGTTTCTGTGACCCGGCTTTTGTTACTGTGACCCGGCTTTGGTTTCTGTGACCCGGCTTTGATTTCTTTGACCCGGCTTTGGTTTCTGTGACCGGGCTTTGGTTTCTATGACCCGGCTTTGGTTTCTGTGACCCGGATTTGGTTTCTGTGACCCGGCTTCGGTTTTTGTGATCCGGCTTTGGTTTCTGTGACCTGGCTTTGTTTTCGATGACCCGGCTTTGGTTTCTGTGACCCGGCTTTGGTTTCTGTGACCCAGCTTTGGTTTCTGTGACCAGGCTTTGGTTTCTGTTACCCGGCTTTTCTTTCTGTGACACGGCTTTGGTTTCTGTGACCCGGCTTTGGTTTCTGTGACCCAGTTTTCGTTTCTGTGACCCGGCTATTGTTTTTGTGACCCGGCTTTTGTTTCTGTGACCAGGCATTCGTTTCTGTGACCTGGCTTTGGTTTCTATGACCCGGCTGTGGTTCCGGTGACCCGGCTGTGGTTTCTGTGACCCGGCTTTGGTTTCTGTGACCCCGCTTTGGTTTCTGTGACCCGGCTTTCTTTTCTGTGACCCGGATTTCGTTTCTGTGACCCGGCTTTGGTTTCTGTGACCTCGCTATGGTTTCTCTGACCCGGCTTTGGTTTCTGTGACCCGGCTTTCTTTTCTGTGACCCGGATTTCGTTTCTGTGACCCGGCTTTGGTTTCTGTGACCTCGCTATGGTTTCTCTGACCCGGCTTTGGTTTCTGTGACCCGGCTTTCTTTTCTGTGACCCGGATTTCGTTTCTGTGACCCGGCTTTGGTTTCTGTGACCTCGCTATGGTTTCTCTGACCCGGCTTTGGTTTCTGTGACCCGGCTTTCTTTTCTGTGACCCGGATTTCGTTTCTGTGACCCGGCTTTGGTTTCTGTGACCTCGCTATGGTTTCTCTGACCCGGCTTTGGTTTCTGTGACCCGGCTTTCTTTTCTGTGACCCGGATTTCGTTTCTGTGACCCGGCTTTGGTTTCTGTGACCTCGCTATGGTTTCTCTGACCCGGCTTTGGTTTCTGTGACCCGGCTTTCTTTTCTGTGACCCGGATTTCGTTTCTGTGACCCGGCTTTGGTTTCTGTGACCTCGCTATGGTTTCTCTGACCCGGCTTTGGTTTCTGTGACCCGGCTTTCTTTTCTGTGACCCGGATTTCGTTTCTGTGACCCGGCTTTGGTTTCTGTGACCTCGCTATGGTTTCTCTGACCCGGCTTTGGTTTCTGTGACCCGGCTTTCTTTTCTGTGACCCGGATTTCGTTTCTGTGACCCGGCTTTGGTTTCTGTGACCTCGCTATGGTTTCTCTGACCCGGCTTTGGTTTCTGTGACCCGGCTTTCTTTTCTGTGACCCGGATTTCGTTTCTGTGACCCGGCTTTGGTTTCTGTGACCTCGCTATGGTTTCTCTGACCCGGCTTTGGTTTCTGTGACCCGGCTTTCTTTTCTGTGACCCGGATTTCGTTTCTGTGACCCGGCTTTGGTTTCTGTGACCTCGCTATGGTTTCTCTGACCCGGCTTTGGTTTCTGTGACCCGGCTTTCTTTTCTGTGACCCGGATTTCGTTTCTGTGACCCGGCTTTGGTTTCTGTGACCTCGCTATGGTTTCTCTGACCCGGCTTTGGTTTCTGTGACCCGGCTTTCTTTTCTGTGACCCGGATTTCGTTTCTGTGACCCGGCTTTGGTTTCTGTGACCTCGCTATGGTTTCTCTGACCCGGCTTTGGTTTCTGTGACCCGGCTTTCTTTTCTGTGACCCGGATTTCGTTTCTGTGACCCGGCTTTGGTTTCTGTGACCTCGCTATGGTTTCTCTGACCCGGCTTTGGTTTCTGTGACCCGGCTTTCTTTTCTGTGACCCGGATTTCGTTTCTGTGACCCGGCTTTGGTTTCTGTGACCTCGCTATGGTTTCTCTGACCCGGCTTTGGTTTCTGTGACCCGGCTTTCTTTTCTGTGACCCGGATTTCGTTTCTGTGACCCGGCTTTGGTTTCTGTGACCTCGCTATGGTTTCTCTGACCCGGCTTTGGTTTCTGTGACCCGGCTTTCTTTTCTGTGACCCGGATTTCGTTTCTGTGACCCGGCTTTGGTTTCTGTGACCTCGCTATGGTTTCTCTGACCCGGCTTTGGTTTCTGTGACCCGGCTTTCTTTTCTGTGACCCGGATTTCGTTTCTGTGACCCGGCTTTGGTTTCTGTGACCTCGCTATGGTTTCTCTGACCCGGCTTTGGTTTCTGTGACCCGGCTTTCTTTTCTGTGACCCGGATTTCGTTTCTGTGACCCGGCTTTGGTTTCTGTGACCTCGCTATGGTTTCTCTGACCCGGCTTTGGTTTCTGTGACCCGGCTTTCTTTTCTGTGACCCGGATTTCGTTTCTGTGACCCGGCTTTGGTTTCTGTGACCTCGCTATGGTTTCTCTGACCCGGCTTTGGTTTCTGTGACCCGGCTTTCTTTTCTGTGACCCGGATTTCGTTTCTGTGACCCGGCTTTGGTTTCTGTGACCTCGCTATGGTTTCTCTGACCCGGCTTTGGTTTCTGTGACCCGGCTTTCTTTTCTGTGACCCGGATTTCGTTTCTGTGACCCGGCTTTGGTTTCTGTGACCTCGCTATGGTTTCTCTGACCCGGCTTTGGTTTCTGTGACCCGGCTTTCTTTTCTGTGACCCGGATTTCGTTTCTGTGACCCGGCTTTGGTTTCTGTGACCTCGCTATGGTTTCTCTGACCCGGCTTTGGTTTCTGTGACCCGGCTTTCTTTTCTGTGACCCGGATTTCGTTTCTGTGACCCGGCTTTGGTTTCTGTGACCTCGCTATGGTTTCTCTGACCCGGCTTTGGTTTCTGTGACCCGGCTTTCTTTTCTGTGACCCGGATTTCGTTTCTGTGACCCGGCTTTGGTTTCTGTGACCTCGCTATGGTTTCTCTGACCCGGCTTTGGTTTCTGTGACCCGGCTTTCTTTTCTGTGACCCGGATTTCGTTTCTGTGACCCGGCTTTGGTTTCTGTGACCTCGCTATGGTTTCTCTGACCCGGCTTTGGTTTCTGTGACCCGGCTTTCTTTTCTGTGACCCGGATTTCGTTTCTGTGACCCGGCTTTGGTTTCTGTGACCTCGCTATGGTTTCTCTGACCCGGCTTTGGTTTCTGTGACCCGGCTTTCTTTTCTGTGACCCGGATTTCGTTTCTGTGACCCGGCTTTGGTTTCTGTGACCTCGCTATGGTTTCTCTGACCCGGCTTTGGTTTCTGTGACCCGGCTTTCTTTTCTGTGACCCGGATTTCGTTTCTGTGACCCGGCTTTGGTTTCTGTGACCTCGCTATGGTTTCTCTGACCCGGCTTTGGTTTCTGTGACCCGGCTTTCTTTTCTGTGACCCGGATTTCGTTTCTGTGACCCGGCTTTGGTTTCTGTGACCTCGCTATGGTTTCTCTGACCCGGCTTTGGTTTCTGTGACCCGGCTTTCTTTTCTGTGACCCGGATTTCGTTTCTGTGACCCGGCTTTGGTTTCTGTGACCTGGCTTTGGTTTCTGTGACCCAGCTTTGGTTCTTACCCGGCTTTGGTTTCCGAGACCCGGCTTTGGTTTCTGTGACCCGGCTTTGGATTCTGTGACCCGGCTTTTGTTTCTCTGACCCGGGTTTGGTGACCTGGCTTACCTTTTTGTGACCGGGCTATGGTTTCTGTGACCCGGCATTGCTTTCTGCGACCCAGCATTGCTTTCTGTGACCCGGCTTTGGTTTCTGTGACCCTGATTTGGTTTCTGTGATCCGGCTTTGGTTTCTGTGACCCCGATGTGGTTTCTGTGACCCTGCTTCGGTTTCTGTAACCCGGCTTTGGTTTCTGTGACCCGGCTTTGGTTTCTGTGACCCGGCTTTGGTTTCTGTGACCCAGTTTGGTTTGTATGACCCGGCTTTGGTTTCTGGGACCCGGATTTGGTTTCTGTAACCCGGCTTTG
>SZWC01008366.1:94780-107470 GCA_023375785.1 Penium margaritaceum | reverse complement strand
GTATTTATGCCATGGACCTGTCATTTGTCATCTCTCTCTGCAAATGCTATTGAAGCATTCAGACACTTTGCCTTGTGTCCCCTAGCCAAACTCTTGCCGTTGCGTGCACGACTTGTGACTGTCGTCACCGTCTGATCAGGCACTGACGCCTGGTCAACGGGAGTGTTGCTAGGAAGATTCCTTGCATCTTCTCATGGTATCAGAGCAGTGAGACAGTTCTCACTGAGCTGCGCAGTAGAGACGCAGCAGAGCAGTAGTAGTGAGAGTCACCGCTGCAGCAGATCCACTGGGGCCTGTCGAAGACAGCCGGTCGCCGTCGACGCAGCCCACACCCATCACGTGAGACCGTAGCAGCGGCGTTGCCACCGTGCCAGTAGCAGCATAGCAGCAGAGCAGCAGCAGCAGCAGCGGCAGCACCAGCACCGTAGCAGCAGCTACAGCAGCGCGTGGCGGCTGTAGCGAGTGCAGCCGCCGTCCGCAGTCGCAGCGGCGGCCGCGGCAGCAGCAGCGAGCGGCGGCAGCAGCGGCATCAGCAGAGCAGCAGCAGCGGCAGCAACAGCAGCGCAGCAGCAGCAGCGGCAGCCGTGGCGGCAGCAGCAGAGCAGCAGCAGCTGCAGCAACAGCAGCGCAGCAGCAGCAGCAGCAGCGCGCGTCGGCGACAGCGAGCAGCAGCCGCAGCGCGCAGCAGCAGCAGCGGCATTGCGAGTCGCTGCTGTCACTGCTGCGAACGCAGCCACGCAGCTGCTGCTGCAACTGCAGCAGAAGCTGAGCGGAAGCTACTGCGCAGCCTCCGCGCAGCTTCCGCGCAGCCGCCGCGGAGCGGCTTCACGCTCGCGCAGAACCGCGAGAGAAAAAAAAGAGAAAAAAAAAGGGAAAAGGAGGAGGGAGTCGTGCCGACGTCAGCATTTTTGCTTGCTGACGTCTTCAGGTCGTGCTGATGTCAGCAACCACCTGCTGATGTCAGCACCATACTTCGCCAAATTTTTGGCCAGACAGTAAAAAATTGCCAGCGTCTCAACTCCTCGAGAAACGGTAACGCTTTTAAAATCCGACAAACATGACCTGTCGACCCATACTGAGAGGCGACATGAACTCGTCGGACAAGGGGAAGGCGACAGGTGATCCCTCCTCCTCCTCTTCTGAGATCCTGAGCCCACGCTCGCAGGCCATTGAGGACCTGCGGAGCCAGCAGATTGAGATGCGTCGCCTACAGCGGGAGCAGACTGATGCCATCCGTACGCTGACTGAGCTTCTGCGTGGCCAGTCCATAGTCCCACCACAGGTTTCCAAGGGAGCTGCCGGCGTCGCGGTCTCTACACATCAGTCGGCTCAGGCACCCGTTACAGGAGCTCGACCTGACCCACCACCTTCTGACCTCCTAGATGATGAGCCATTCATGCCAGGCATGACAGACGACTCCCCGGATCATGAGATTCGAGTTCTTCAGGAGCGCCTCCGTCAGCTGTAGACGGGCACCAGATCTCCTCGGATTCCTACGGTGTGATCGTCACCCGACTATCCCGGTGACTATCCCCTTCCAGGAGACTTCCCCGTCCCTCGTCCCCCTCGGCCTGCGGTTGCTCTCCCCACGGAGCGGCAACCCTAGGACTTTGAGACACCACCTCCACGGTACATCACTGAGGACGGCTTCGACTACTGGGAGATCCTCTTTTAGGTTTGGGCTATTTCAGAGGGCGTGTGGCCCTACTACCACAGCCCGTATCAGCCTACAGACCCAGCACAGGTGCTGACAGCAGCCAGGGCGATGCACAGACTCCTCTATGTCATGCCACGCGAGACCGTCGTCGACTTCCGTCCCTTCCTTGGCGAGCCCGGCATAGGCACCGGCGCCGATCCACGCGGAGGTTGGGATCTGGCCTTATCCCTGCTGGCCGCAGAGATGCACGCCACCCGTGCAGCACACATTCGTGCCTTCCACTCTCTCCGTCAGGGGCCTGCAGAGCCTGCAGCCGATTACTGGCGACACGCCATGCGCATCTACACGCGCCTTGGGACCTCCGGAGGCACACAGCTGTGGGCGCTCCGTACGATGATGCTCGGAGTTCGCCTTGAGTATACTGACATCTTCACACGGTACAACGACGCTGTCCTCGAGCCCTTTTCAGCCACTCTGCAGCTTCTCCCTTGGGCGCATCAGCTCTTCCTCCAGGTGACTTCAGCCCGCGAGGCAGCCGTGGCCCATCAGGAGACTTCCCTTGCTGCAGCAGTCGTCGTATCACCACCATCATCCCTCCTACAGTCTCCTTCTTCATCCTCCATCACGTCCTCATCTTCCTCCTCTTCGGCCCCGCCCACACCCACTCAGACACAGGGTGTTGTAGCAGCAGCTCAGGGGAAGAAGAAGAAGGGGAAGCGTGGATCAGGTCAGCAGCAGTCACGGCAGCAGTCGTCCTCTAGTGGTAGCAGTGGACGTTCTGTTCACTGCTACAACTGTGGAGGCGCCCATCACTACACCGAGTGCCAGAAGCCGCTCGACTGGGCGCGGATTACTCGTGGGCTCCAGGCTGCACACGCCCTCCGTTCCACGTCCAGCACGTCATCCTCGCCATCCTCCGGACGCGTGGCGGCCACGACTACAGCTGTTCCCGCTTCTCCACCAGCGAGTAGCAGCGATCCGGACCCACGCGACCGCACCATCGCTGAGCTCCGACACCTTCTGGCGCTCCACTTTCAGGGAGGTGCGAGTGTGTTGTCATTGTCGGGTGGTCCACAGACTGTCTGTCCGTCCGTTCCTGTGACTCGTGACGACGCGTGTGGGGGAGCACAGTCAGCATGTGATGATGATGGGCCTGACTGCACCGATTGGGTTCATGAGTCTCATCTTTGTTATCTGCGTCGTTCCTCCCCACTGACGGCTCAGCGTCCCTCTGATGCCGAGTGTTCCATTGCCCGTTGTACAGTGACGTCCACCAATCGTGACTCCGGTGGCACTTCGATCATTGATTTTGGTGCCACTCATCACATGACGTGTCGTCGTAGTGATTTTGTTGTTCTCGGTCCTGTCACGTCTTTCTGTTCCGTCCGTACAGGCTCTGGTCAGTCCTTGCCAGTCCATGGTGTTGGGGTTGTATGTTTCGACGGTCCGTCTGGCCCCTTGTACCTTTCTGACGTGTTGTTTGTGCCTGATCTTGAGCTCAGCCTACTTTCTGTGCGTGCCTGCACACTGATGGGTCTCTCTGTGGAGCATACCGCAGACTCAACGACTGTGACTGCTACTGACACTCGCAGTGTTGTCCTTCGTACCTCTGTTGTAGATGATCTGTATCGCGTCTCTCGTACCTCCTCCCCTTGCTCCCCTTCCTCCTCCGCTCGGGTTTTTGTCACTAGTGTTCTGTCTCCGGAACACCAACGGTTGCTTCATCGCCATCTGTGTCACGTGGGCTCCGATACTGTGTCGAAGCTCATTCAGACACAGCCAGCTCTCGGTCTTAACGCGACTTCTTTCGAGAAGCCACCCAAGACCGACTGTCTCTTTTGCGCTCAGGGGAAGATGCACCGATGCACCTACCCTGACTCTCGTTCCCGAGCGCTTCGGCGTCTCGAGTTAGTTCACTCGGACCTTCTCGGTCCTCTTCCGGTCGAGTCCCTATCTGATCGGAGCCGGTATGTTCTGACTCTGACTGATGACTTTACCCGGATGCGGTGGGTCTACAGCCTGCGTCAGAAGAGCGACGCCGCCCTTGCGGTTCGACTCTGGCTAGTGATGGCTGAGCGTCAGTCACGTCACACNGAGAAGCCACCCAAGACCGACTGTCTCTTTTGCGCTCAGGGGAAGATGCACCGATGCACCTACCCTGACTCTCGTTCCCGAGCGCTTCGGCCTCTCGAGTTAGTTCACTCGGACCTTCTCGGTCCTCTTCCGGTCGAGTCCCTATCTGATCGGGGCCGGTATGTTCTGACTCTGACTGATGACTTTACCCGGATGCGGTGGGTCTACAGCCTGCGTCAGAAGAGCGACGCCGCCCTTGCGGTTCGACTCTGGCTAGTGATGGCTGAGCGTCAGTCACGTCACACGCAGCATACTTTCCGCTCGGATCGCGACGGTGAGTTCCTTGGCGAGATGGACGGATTCTTTGCCGAGCACGAGATTTTTCACCAGGTCTCCGCTCCTGCTACCCCTCAGCAGAACGGTGTTTCCGAGCGTTGGAACCGCACCATGGAGGATGCGGTTCGCGCTATGCGGTCTGAGTGCGGTCTCCCTGAGTCCTTCGCTTTTGAGGGCTTTGCCTACATGACGTGGGTCTGGAACCGCCTCTCGCACGGTCCGCTTCCGGACAATATTACACCGTATGAGATCTGGTTTGGACATCGTGCTGACCTTCGTCTCGCTCGCGTCTGGGGATCCCTGGCCTCCGTGTGGTACACCGAGGACCAGCAGGGGTCCAAGGTCTCACCTCGGGGGCGCTTGTGTGCCTTCGTAGGCATTTCCCCATGGTCGAAGGCTTGGCGCTTCTGGGACCCTACTCGTCGTCGCGTCATTGAGTCCCGCGACACGCTCTTTTTCGAGTCTCTCACCTACCGTGACCTGACTTCGATCACGGCACTCTCCGCCACACATGTTCCTACCTGTGAGGGTTCTCGGCGGATGGGGGAGACTTCTACGCCAGCGAGCACCTCTCATCAGGCTGATGTGT
This sequence comes from Penium margaritaceum, assembly GCA_023375785.1. Taxonomy (NCBI): domain Eukaryota; kingdom Viridiplantae; phylum Streptophyta; class Zygnematophyceae; order Desmidiales; family Peniaceae; genus Penium; species Penium margaritaceum. Next base: position 102,815 of record SZWC01008366.1, on the reverse strand, counting down.
CCGCTCGAGCCCCCTTCACCTCTCGGTCTACGGCCCTTGATGACCCGGCGATCATCGCTATTGGTCCAGAGACCTCGCCCGTACAGCCTGTTTCACACCCCACAGGTGTCCCTGCTTCAGCTCCCGCGCCTACTTCTGCGTCAGTACCTGCGTCAGCCGGCACTCCTGTTTCTGTGTCTGGTCCAGTCTCGCCTACTCCCGTACCTGCGTCTGCTGGCACTCCTACCTCTGTGTCAGGTCCAGTCTTGCCTGCTCCTGCTGTCACATCCAGCCCCGTGTCCCCCACACACGCGTCTCCTCGCACGGCATCACCAGCTGCCTTGCCTCAGCCCCCACCAGCTGTGGTCATGCCTGTCCCTGAGCCTGAGGTGCGCCCCTCGAGCTCAGGTTACTCCCGTGAGCCTGGTGGCCATCTTCGACTACTGGATTCCGGAGCTCAGCGAGCGTCGGGCCCCGCACCTAGGCGCCCCTCTTGCAGCATCACGAGTGGTGACCCCGGCACAAAGGCCCTAGGCCTGAGTGTGCGCACTGAGCTCACAGAGGTACATCCAGCGTGCATTGTGGGGCACGATCTCGTCACTTGCGAGTTCCATATCGCTTGTGATGTAGCAGCTAATCTTGTGGTCGTCAAGCCTAGCACCGAGGCGTGTGCCCTTGCCACGCAGAGCTCTCCCTCTGTGGCGCCCGACCCGGGCACCCTGAGGGAAGCTCTCTCATCACAGGATGCTGACGCCTGGCAAGCTGCCTGTGAGGATGAGCTTCGCGCTATCCAAGAGCATAGAGTCTACGAGCTTGTCGACCTTCCGCCTGGGAGGAAGGCTATTCAGGTCAAGTGGGTCTTTCACAAGAAAGTGAAGCAAGATGGCTCACTGGAACGCTACAAGGCCCGCTTGGTCGTCAAGGGGTACTCTCAGATTGAGGGCGTCGATTATACTGACATTTTTGCCCCTGTCGGCCGCATGACCTCAGCTCGAGCTCTGTTCGGTGTAGTGGCTCAGCATGACTTGGAACTGCACCAGATGGATGTGAACAATGTGTTCCTCCATGGCTCTCTAGATGAGGAGATTTATGTGGCTCAGCCACCAGGCTTTGAGGAAGGTGACTAGGTCTGGCGCTTGCGCAAGTCCTTGTACGGCCTCAAGCAGTCTCCGCGGTGTTGGAACCGGGAGATCACCGGCACTTTGACTCGTGTGGGATATGTACAGAGTGAGGCAGATCCCTCTCTCTTCATCCTACCGACACTGGAGCGGTTCACCGCCATCCTGGTCTATGTCGATGACCTTCTGATCGCGTCTCCGTCCCTGGAGGCCGTGAAGGAGGCCAAGGCTGTCCTTCAGACTGTCTACAGGATGAAGGACCTCGGTCCTGCATCGGTGTTTCTTGGTATGGAGATCGTGCGATATCGCAGGCGTCGGACACTGTTGCTTCATCAGGCCCGATATGCACGAGTCGTGGGGGAGTGTTTCAGCGATCTCCTTGGTGCAGTGCCCACCGCTTCCACACCTCTTACACCCGATGGGCAGGATGCCCTGAAGGTGGATGATCCCACACAGCTGGGGGAGACAGTGGACGTGACCTTGTACCTCCGTCTCATCGGATCTCTGATGTACCTGGCCACTACCACACGTCCTAACATCGCTTTCGCTGTCAACCTCCTCGCTCAGTTCTCGCAGGCTCCTCGTGCTACAGCCCTTCATGCGGCTGTGCGAAATTGGAAATAATTTTTAGGGCATGCAGGCCCATGCAATAACGAACATGAGCTCTGTGTGTGAGTGCGATGCAAGACGGCAAGAATTTGGCTAAGTTTGGAACGCTGAATATAAAGAACAAGGAGAGATTACAGATGAGCCCCTAGCGGGCTTATATAGGGGCACCGGCAGCTAACCGCACCGGGCCCTGTCACCCCTGCTGAACCCAAATGAGTCAACAGGGAGAACACACTGCATACACCACGAGAGCAACAAAGGTGGTCTCCTCGAGGCACCGGAACAGCTCTCCGAGTGCCCGGGTCTCGACCACCGAGAAAATATGAGCAGTGCCAAAAAATCTCGGAATCAACGTCCAGACATCACAGACGGCTTTCCGAACATCGGAAGCCCCACAACAGCCATCGGGTCTCCTCGTCGCACCGGTATAGTCAACCGGGTGCGCGGGTCTCAACCCACCGAGAAAGCTCTCCTACCTCCTGACATGCCCACATGGCTGCCGGAACGCATCGACGGTGTCTCGCCGGTGCTGTCGTAGGTGCTGGAGAAGTCTCGGTGCAGTCTGGAGGCCCGTCCTGTCGCCACGCCCTCCTCTGCCATATACCTCGAATGTGGGTATATCGGTAAACTAGCAGTGTCGGTCGTGACGGGTGGAAGCCACACAAACCAACACTCCCCCTGGCTGACATAGCCGTCCACGCCAGAACGAATGAACGAAGGCATGGAACAACGTATGCCAAACCACAATATGCACCAGGCAATCATACATACACACCTCTGCTACTCACCTAAGGTCTCCCAAGACACTGGCACATGCTACCGAGTGTCTGGGTCTCGACCATGAGAGGAGGGATGCACACGTGCACAAACCAGTGTAATGCCCATCACACACATGTCAGGCAACAAGATGGTCTCCTCGTGTCACTGGCGGTACCAGGGCCCGGGTCTCGACCGCTACGAGCAATCGAACACAATAGTATTATCATCCAAACATAGGATCATGAGAGGATCTCCTCGTAGCACGGGTGCAACGCACCACGTGTCCGGGTCTCGACCAACAGCTCGCATGCACATGCCACACACAGTATAGCCACACACCAAGACACACGATCACATGGTCTCCTCGTGACACTGGTACAACGCACCAAGTGTCCGGGTCTCGACCAACAGGGCGCTACCATGTACATGCAGCTGTGCAGGCACACATCATGAGCCACATGCGGGATGTTGTAGATGCTCACAACAGAGCATGGACCTCACCCCATCTCCCATGACGTCGCATCAGGTTGAGGTCCACACAACACTCCCCCTGGGCTGATGAACCTGGTAGCGATGTCCTCGATGGAGATGCTGATGTCGTAGCTGAACAGATCCTGGGCGATGAGTCATGTGGTGTGTCCAACATGCAGAGATAGCTCCCTCTGTCATGTGCGAGTCGACTCCCTCCCTCAAAGACGAAGTGGTGTCTCCGGCTACGACTCCTCACGTGAATCTGCATCACCTGGGGTATACCAGTCCTCGCGTGACTGCCAAGGGTCCCAACTCACAGTCTCTCCTGCCTCCGCACTGCCGCGATGCATCTGTGTACGCCGGAGGAACGGGAATGGGCGAGCAGCACGCGTGCGTGGATGAAGTGGCGGAGCTGGCCTCCGATACGGGATAGCACACCCTGAGACACAAGGGTGTACTGCCAGAAGAGGAGAGCTGGAGCGACGAACCGGATCACCACTCGCGGATGAAGACAACGATGGGGCAGGTGAGTCGGGTGGATGAAGGTGCGTGACGGCAGTAGCAGAAGAAGGAGGAGCGATGATGGGGTCGACAGGAGCGAGGATGGCGAAAGCAGAAGGCACGCTCACCTCTCCTATAATAGTGTCCCCAACGGACGTCATACTCGGAGCTCGTACAAGATCCTCCCCAGGTATAGGTGTGCCAGATGCTGCTGGCGGAAGGCTCCTGCCAATAGCAGTGATGCTGCCCTCCTCTGAGAATCGCTCACGCGCTGCTATCATCTCCCGCTGTAGCATGACTACACGCTCCTGTAGATCAGCATAATTTGCCTCGGACATGTCAAGGTGGCCCATGTCGACCTGGTGTAGAATAAACTCTGCCTCACTGGATGCTGCACATGCAGACTGCACAACTCGTGAGTACAGCGCCATCTACATCTCTGTTGCTGAAGACGATGGAACTGGTACTACTGCATCCTCCTGGGGGTCAACCAAGCTTGCAATGTGCTGAGACGCTGGAACATCGGATGCAGCTGCAGGTATCGCATCCACATCACAGCTCGTGTCTGTCATGTGAGGAGTGAGCGGTCGCATGCCGAGAGGGAAGGAGAAGGAGGAGTCGTCAGAGTCCGTAGGGCATGTAGAAACATCGTCCGTGCAGGTACTGCCACTCTCAGCGTCGATGTGATTGGTAGGGTCACCAACAGGTGAAACCGAGGGGGCAGAACTCAGCTCCTGCTGACGAGGTGACACCATCTGCATGTATGGATCTGCTCCAATATCCTCGACTACCGCCGTAATGGACACAGGTGTATAGGGCTCCGGCTCAACAATTTCCGTCAAGGCGACCAACAAGCGCAGCTGGCGCTCACGCACTGTCTCGCCGAGAAGGCTGGTCGCTGCCACCTGCTCAATAATGGAGTGAAGACCACCATCTGACTCTGTCATGTGTGTTGGTGCTCCGTCCTGTTCACGGGACGTAGACTCAGGGAACATGGGTGACTCCTGACGCTGAAGCTAGTGCTCAGGTAGCGCAGATGACACGGTGACTCCTGCTGAGTCTGCTGTAGCACGTGTCCCAATGACACCTCTCAGAACTGCTGCTCTCAAGAATGCCTCAACCTCCAAAAGACCAACCGGCAGACTCTTCTCATGCACTGCGACTGCTGTCGTACTGGTGTGAATCTCGTGCGCCAACACCCCCGGAGATCCGTGTGGGGTATCCCGATCCGCGCGGGACTCCTGTGCCACCGCCAGGCCGCTACCGGTCGGAGTCGCAAGTGGCACCGCCAAGGCACGCGGGACCTGCACTCCTCCTGATGCAACCTGCTGTGCAGAATGTCCGACTGCTGTCCCAGCATAAATGTCGACCTCAATGACATGCACATCCCAAGCACCCCAACATCCGCCTGACTAGTGTGAGTCTGCTGCACACTCTCCCCCAAAAGTATGGTAGATGCATCTCGATCCGTACGAGACTCCTGCGCAACCCCTGGGCCTCTACCGGTCAGAGCCGCAAGTGGCACCGTCCAAGGACGCCGTGCCTGCGCTCCTCTTGATGTCACTTGCTGCTGTGGAAGATCTGGATCCAACCTGGATGATGAAAGGCAACTCTCCACCGTGAACGCCATGTCGGGGTCAGACTCCACGCCATGTGCTGTCACCGTATCATTTGAGTCTGTCTGAGCTGACGCTCGGGCAGCACGGCCCGGCGCGAGTGCGGATCCTGTCGCTACTGTCACATCACGCAATGCGCGGTTACCACACTCCCCCTCGACAGGTATAGCAATGGAGGCTGAGGAGGTGGAGGATGTATCAACACCGGCGCGAGCACGCCGTGCGGAGCGCTGACGGCGACGTCGCAGAGTCACTCGACTGGAATGACTGCATGAAGGCATGTCATCGCGAGATGGCGTCGTGGTCGCAGAGTGAAGGATCGACAGGATGGTGGCACCCTTGGACTCGCTGGTAGGTGGAGCTGAAGGTACACCATCCGATGAGGAAGGAGGAGAGGATGGAGGAGATGTGATCGAAGAGGCCATCGGCAAACGAGTAGCAGAAGCACACTCAGTGACGACGAGGTCACAAAGCCGCTGCACCGTCTGCCGGCGGCCGTGGATCTCGGCGAATATGCTCGCCAGAGGTCCAGTTAGGGGATCTACCAACGCCGGTAGATCCGTATGCTGTGGAGGACGCAGGCTCGGACGAGGCTGTAGCCAAGGTGGATGCCAACCGGGAGGGCGCGTCCAACAGCGACGCCAACCATGACGTCCATCACCACAGTAGTAACAGGCGAACGCGCAAGGCGCCTGCTCAGATGTTCGCGCACTCATCTCGTGCGCTGGACGATGGATAGGCACCGAGGGCACCTACTCCCGGTAGTGAACACCAAGCCACGGGAGAGAACGAGGCCAGTAGGTACAGTCACTCCTGGAGGTCACGGCGTCTGGGTCAGCAAACGTGACCACACGGACGAGCTGCACTACCACAGCATGCCCGGAGAGTACAGTCTGACTAACTGCGGCCACTAACGCTGTTGCCACTAATAGAGCGAAGACTGCTCCAAGACTAGAAGGGGTGCCGGCTGCAGGTGTGGCTGCTGCTCCAAGCGGTAGACAACCCAGCCCTCGGAGATGGTAAGACTCGAATTCGCCGTCCATCCTACGAGGTGAAGTACGCGCAACAATCCACGGGCCCCAGGAAGACGCCGGTCCAGGACACATGTTGAAGCGGAGATTGCCGCCGACGACTGTCTGCTGTCGGCTGAGAAGGCGAAAGTGCAAGCTGTCGCGCAGCCGCCGTACTATGTGTCGTCGACACTCCACCGCCGGATGCTGCTATCGCGGCTATGAGAGCTGCTGCTGCTGCGGCGGTAGTAGTTGGAAGATCATCCTTTTTCTTTTACTGATTTTTTTTCCTTGTTGCCCACGGCCACCCCCCTCTTTTTTTTTCTTTTGCCTTCACCCTCCACCCCTTTTTTTTTTCTAGGTCTCCCCTCTGCTCGCCTTAGGCCCTCGCTTTTTTTTGTTGTTTTTTCTTTTTTTTTTTCACTCGCTTTCAGGCGTACCCCTTTTCGTATTTGTTTTACTCGTCCCCCCCCTTTTCTCGATTGCCCGTAAGGTGGGCAAATGGAGAAAACGAGGGGGGGGGGTGTCCGGCTTGTCCGGCCCTCCCTCCCGTGCACGCTCACTTGCTCGCTCGCTGAGCGAGCAAGTGAGCAAGTGGGTGTGGGGGGGAGGAGGGAGCGAGGGGGGGGGGTCCTGTCCGCCCCTCTGACCCGGCCCCTCCGTTGGTCGGCCGACGGGGCCGACGGGGCCGAGGGGGCCCATGGGGCCGACGGGCCGAGGGGACCCACGTGGCCGACGGGCCCCCTCCGAAGGGCCCCTCGGAGGGGCTCGGCGGGGCCCTCCGAGGGCCCCGTTGATAAGGGGAAGAAGAGAGGGGGGGGTGAACGGGGCCGACAGGCCCCTCACAGGGCCCCCCCTGAGAGGAGGGCTGCGAGGCCTTCCTCGCAGCGGCAGCAGCAGCTGCAGCGGAAGGTGCAGCTGCTGCGGTTGCTGCTGCTACTCCTGCTTCTGCTGCTGCTGCTGCTCTGCGTAGCAGCAGCTGCTGCTGCTTGCTGCTACCGCCGCGGCTGCTGCTGCTGCACGCTGCTGCTGCTGCCGTCGCTGCTACACGCTGCTGCTGCTGTCGCCGCTACTGCAGTAGCTGCTGCTGCTGCTGCTATATGCTGCTGCTGCTGACGTTGCTGCTGCAGCGGCTGATGCGCTGTTGTAGCTGCTTTCGCTGCTGCTGCGGCTGCTGCACGCTGCTGCTGCTGCTGCTGCACTCTACTGCTGCTGCTGCCGACGCTCCTGCATGCTGCTGCTGCTGCCGCCGCTGCTGCAGTGGCTGCTGCTGCTGTTGCTTTTTCTGTTGCCGCCGCAGTGGCTATTGCTCCTTTTCGCGTCCCACCACCCCAGTGGCGTTCACTTGCAGTCATTTTGCGCTCCCTCACGCTGCTGCCGGCGTGGCGCCACGTGGCGCGTTCTCTTTGCGTTCCGCCCACTACTGCTGCTTCTGCTGCTCACACGCCTCCCTATGATCTGATACCAAATTGGAAATAATTTTTAGGGCATGCAGGCCCATGCAATAACGAACATGAGCTCTGTGTGTGAGTGCGATGCAAGACGACAAGAATTTGGCTAAGTCTGGAACGCTGAATATAAAGAACAAGGAGAGATTACAGATGAGCCCCTAGCGGGCTTATATAGGGGCGCCGGCAGCTAGCCGCACCGGGCCCCGTCACCCCTGCTGAACCCAAATGAGTCAACAGGGAGAACACATTGCATACACCACGAGAGCAACAAAGGTGGTCTCCTCGAGGCACCGGAACAGCTCTCCGAGTGCCCCGGTCTCGACCACCGAGAAAATATGAGCAGTGCCAAAATATCTCGGAATCGTCCAGACATCACAGACGGCTTTCCGAACATCGGAAGCCCCACAACAGCCATCGGGTCTCCTCGTCGCACCGGTACAGTCAACCGGGTGCGCGGGTCTCAACCCACCGAGAAAACTCTCCTACCTCCTGACATGCCCACATGGCTGCCGAAACGCATC
>SZWC01008366.1:53319-55819 GCA_023375785.1 Penium margaritaceum | reverse complement strand
CAAAATCAATGTCGCCGGTTCCACGCCTCGGCCAATGGCAAGTGCCTGAGCTAGAGCTGTGGGATGCGAGAGCGCGCATAGGCCGTGATTGAGAAATCGTGGCTTCGACGTGTAAAAAGACAAAATAGCTTCAATAATAGCGCTTGATAGTCGTCTACTCACAAATACAAGATCAGAATAAATCTATCACCAGATGACTTGGCGGAGGACATCGAAGCAACCAATTACGAATTTCATCTGCGTGAACATGCTCCATCGCCAAACGATTTCCTGTTTAGCTCGTAATCTATGCTGCAATTCAACACTTCGAAAACTATTTTTGAAGATTGCTCAGTCGCCGACTCCTATGCTGTTTCGGAAGAACGATTGTTACACTCGAGGGCATTTACGTCTCCCTCCTAAGTTTTCATTCACGTTTGCGTTTACAGACTTCGGACCCACGTCGCTGGCGGACTTGCATGCGAGCAGGCGAAAGAAATTGTCGCCGTCTTGCAGTTGCTGCCGCATCACGGCTGTCGGGCAAAAGCCACAGCCGCATACGCGGCGACAGCGTCAGCAGGTTTCGTGAGCCATGGCGGCCGCTGGCTCTCCTGCGGCGAAGAGCAAATATGGGTACAGAGCCACGGCGGAGGACGTGACGAAGGGAGTGGATCTGTCCGGCCGCGTTGCCATCGTCACTGGTGAGCTGGAGTTGGCTGATGCGTTTGGCGCTTTGCATGTTGCGTTTTGTGTTTGCCTTTTGCGTCTCTCGTTTCGCGTATTTGTTTGTGGGCTGTTTCTTCTGCGTTTTGATGTTTGCAGGCCGTGCTGAGAGGAACCTCGTGGCGGTGGCAGCACAGCAGAGTCTACTGTTGAAGCAGCAGACTCCGTCCATGTTCGAAAAAGCGGGGGCTACGCGTGCTCTGATGTCTCTCGTTCTCTTGTTCTGCTGTGTACTTGGCATGCTACGGTACGATGAGATGTGCCTCCCCCGCCCTCCCCCTGCTTCCAAGAAAGAGACAGAGAGTAGGGGGAGCAGGGGGGGGGGGGGGGGACTGGGAGCAGGGGGGTTAGGGAGAGCTGGGGGAGTAGGGGGAAGAGACCTGTAATGGTGGCCACATGGTATGGTATGGTTTGGCAGCAGAGGGCACAGGTAAATGTATTGCACTGGCAGAGGCAACTCATGTTTTTCATGCCATGGAGAGGTTTGTATCTGAACATCATCTCAAATCGTGGTCGAGACATCACCACATCATCACTCATAGCAGACAGACGAAGCACTGTCTGACATGAGTTCAAGGTCTGCAGTCAGCCCGCCCAACTCTACACCCCCAGCCCCCATCTGCGCACATGCATGCACGCGCTCTCATGCTGACGGAAGAGAGGACGGTAAGAGAGTACGCATGCAAGCGCTGCACATGCTTGGACTCATACTCATTCGCACACACACGCACATGCACACACATACGCACATGCACACACATACGCACATGCACACGCACACACACACGCACATGCACGCGCACACGCACATGCACGCGCACACGCACACGCACATGCACACGCGCGTGCACACGCACACGCACCCGCACCCGCACCCGCACCAGCACGCGCACGCGCATACACACACACACACACACACACACACGCACGCACGCACGCACGCACGCACTCTCTCTCTCTCTCTCTCTCTCTCTCTCTCTCTCTCTCTCTCTCTCTCTCTCTCTCTCTCTCTCTCTCTCTCTCTCTCTCTCTCTCTCTCTCTCTCTCTCTCTCTCTCTCTCTCTCTCTCTCTCTCTCTCTCTCTCTCTCTCTCTCTCTCTCTCTCTCTCTCTCTCTCTCTCTCTCTCTCTCTCTCTCTCTCTCTCTCTCTCTCTCTCTCTCTCTCTCTCTCTCTCTCTCTCTCTCTCTCTCTCTCTCTCTCTCTCTCTCTCTCTCTCTCTCTCTCTCTCTCTCTCTCTCTCTCTCTCTCTCTCTCTCTCTCTCTCTCTCTCTCTCTCTCTCTCTCTCTCTCTCTCTCTCTCTCTCTCTCTCTCTCTCTCTCTCTCTCTCTCTCTCTCTCTCTCTCTCTCTCTCTCTCTCTCTCTCTCTCTCTCTCTCTCTCTCTCTCTCAGACTTCCCTACTCGTACGTTCACCTCTGCAACATCTCCTTTTTGGTCTCCCTGATTGGACAGGGGCATCGTCAGGCATTGGCACAGAGACAGCGCGTGTACTGGCACTGCGTGGGGCAACGGTGATTCTGGCAGTGCGCAGTGTGGCGGCAGGCGAGGAGACAAAGCAGGCCATCATCCGCAGTGTGGCTGCGGCAAGTAGTAGCGGCAGTAGTGGTGGCGTTGGCGATGAGTCTGTGGGCAAGGATGTTGCGGAAAGGCTCTTCGTTATGGAGCTAGATCTGTCGTCGTTGGCGTCGGTGCGGAAATTCGCGGAGGAGTTCGTTGCGAGTGGAAAGCCTTTGCACCTCCTCATGTGAGCCTTTGCATGTGTGGTGCTTGTGTTGTTGGTTGTGTGTGGGGGGGGGGG
>SZWC01008366.1:19283-29561 GCA_023375785.1 Penium margaritaceum | reverse complement strand
ATAGATAAAGATATAGATATAGATATAGATATAGATATAGATATAGATATAGATATAGATATAGATATAGATATAGATATAGATATAGATTTAGACTTAGATTTAGATATAGATATAGATATAGATAAAGATATAAATATAAATTTAGATATAAATATATATAGATAAGGATATCGATGTAGATATAGATATAAACATAGAAATATATAGATATAGATATAGACATAGATATAAATACAAATATAGATATAGATACAGATATAAATATAGATATAGATATAGATATAGATGTAAATATAGCTATACATGTAGATTTAGATATAAAGGTAAACAATGATATATATATAATAAAAACGGTGTATATATGGATATAGATAAAGATTTGGGTATAGAATAGATATGGATGTATATATAGGTACATAAAAATATATAGATATAGATAAATACATACATGTAGATATGTATAAATATAGATATAGATATATATTGATAAAGATATAGAAACAAAATGATATTGATATATTTATAGATATAGATATAGATATAAATATAGATTCAGATATAATATTCACATTTTATATGCCATAATATGTTAGTATTATTCATAAATGATAATATAAAAATAAAATTTTCCATGAATATTTGAAGTGTAATATTCACATATAATATTCAAATAACATGCTATTATTAAGCAAAAACATTGACATGTAATATTCACATAAAATGTTCCATAAATATTGATTTAAGATTACGTACACGTATACATGAACAAATAAGTACATAGATGAATTTTAAATTCGAATGAAGACAAAAAACGTGCTTCAAATGCATTGAATGTCATTAGAGGATTTAGAATCCTTCTATATTATCTTTATTTTTTATCATAAATCGTTTTGAACTTCAAATATAGCATATTATTACTTGATTAAGTTTCATGAATGAAAAGGGCCTTCATTTTAACTTTTGTATCCTCACCATTATAAGAAAATTTCATTATTTCACAAATTTTCCCTTTGCAAAGTGTAGATGTTTCTGGTGAAGGGCCAAATCTAGAGATTCTACAAAATTCTATCCTTCTCGGAATTCGACATGTGTATGTTTGTAGATTTATTAGGCAACCTGCCCTTGGTTGTAACATTCATGATTGACCTACTTTCTTTTACACAGATAATCGAGCATAGAGTTTGAGCGCTACGGGGATGGATATATTCAGGGTCTTGTATTCGAGATTGAGTACCTTTTTCGGATTTAGTCTACCGACTATTCTTTCTCATCATCATTGTTTTCCTCATAAAGTATCTAAATACGCGCTGTAGTGTCTGGTCGCCACGATGAAGTTTTGTTGCACGTATATGATGTCGAATCTGTTACCGCGCGTGTATGTACACATTTCCTGGTTAGTGCGCGTGGATTATGTCTTCACTGTTTTTGTCACGGTTCTGTTTGTCGATGTGCAGCCACGACGGTGAAAATCGTTCGATGCGCCGGTGACTCGCCTCAATCCCTGCTAAGATTCGACACCTGCGGCCAACGGCTTCAGTGGCTGATGGGGTTAGTCGTGATGTACATTTTTTCTGTTTGGAATTTGTCTCTATGAGAGCATCCATGAAAACTGATGCAAAAGGGAACTGTGCGAACTCTCGCCATTAGCAGTTCTAGACTGCTAATGGCGTGGCGCTTTCCGTAGGGCGGAAGTTCGACGGTCCGGCCCTGGAGGACGGTAACGATTCACCGCCAGCCCAACCTCACTGAAGCGAAAAAAGTCCGTGGGAGACCGCGAGCGGGACGGACTGCACTTCGGGAAAGTGAGGTACTCACAGAAGGTCGGGAGCAAGTTGTCCAGGTAGTGCGTGGATGAAGTTGGCACCTCTCGCTCGTGAGTCGCTTCCCGTGGCCGTCTTCTCCTGGAGGTGCAGCTCTCAACAGCTCGCAACACCTTCCGTCAGCCAACTTTGAGCAAGTCGTCCGGCCTGCGTACGCTTCCGCGTCCACGAACGAGGTTCGTTCGTGGCCGCGGGGAGCCATGTCGACGCAGCAGAGGGCGTGTTTTGGCCTGGGGAAAGGGGGAGAAATGAAACCAGCGGATTGAGGAGATGGCGTTTGTGGTGACTGCGTGGTCGGTCGCGGACATGCCGCATGCTCTTGGCCCGGGTTCACTTCCTTTCGCTGGTTTGATGACGTCAGCTGCTTCCGCAGGATGTGGTTGGACCCCGCTGCTGCAACAATTGCTCCTCTGCCGGAGACCAAACGAGTGAGCTGCAGCTCATTGCGTTGGACAGCAGCAGTGCGGCAGTCACGACGCCTCGATTCGCCTCGACTCGCCTCCACTCTTGACCGCGCCCATAGAGAAGGCACGCTTTTCCCGCTCTCTCGAGTTCCCTGGTGCGCCTGCCGTCGCCTCCAAGGCCGCGAGGAATGGCGGAGGTGGAGGAGGAGGAGGTGGAGGTGGAGGTGGAGCGTCTTGATGACTACTGCATCGTTTGTTACGACGGAGGGTCCCTTGTAGTGTGTGAATATGAGTACGTCACCTCTTTCCCTCTCCCCTCCTCTCTTGCCCATCCCCTTGCATACCTTCGTGTGCCTGGCTCGTTTGCTCATGGCTGTATACTGTTCAGATTGTATGGGATTCCCCTCCCTTCCCCCTCCCTACCGCCTCCCTTCCCCCTCCCTTCCCCCTCTCCCACCCCTCCCTTCCTCCTCCCTCCCCCCTCTGTTCCTCCTCCCTTCCCCCTCTGTTCCCCCTTTTTCCCCGGTCCTTTCTTTGTCTGCCGGAATGACTTGCACACATTTGTTCTCAAGTATGCTGTTGGATGGCATGCATGCTCAACAACGTAGAAGAAAAAGTGCCTAAGTCGTCTGACTGGGTGCATGTGCATGTGCATGTGCATGTGTGTGCGAGTGTGCTGCATGCGATTGGTTTTGGTCACGACTGCGGCGCAGGGGCTGCACGAGGTCGTACCACCACAAGTGCACGGGGCTCACGCGCGCTGCGCTTAGGAGAGGCACGTTCATATGTGGTGAGTGTGCGGGAAAAAGCGGGTGTGTGCGTGAGCATGGGTGGGTGGGTGGGTGGCCATATGGCAAGCCGGGCAGGCAGGCGGGCGGGCGGGTGGGCGGAGGGGAGGGCAGGGCAGGTGGGAAGGCAGTCGGGCCAGTATGTGGGCAGTCGGGCCAGTATGTGGGCAGTCGGGCCAGTATGTGGGCAGTCGAGCCAGTATGTGGGCAGTCGAGCCAGTATGCGGGCGCGATGTCTTGAGGAACAAGGTCAGTGGGGTGGGTGGCTGGGCAGGTCTGCGGGCTAGTGAGCGAGCAAGGGGGTGAGTGTGCGAGGGAGGGAGGGAGTGAGTGAGGGAGTAAGGGAGGGAGTGAAGGAGGGAGGGAGGGAGGGAGGGAGGGAGGGGGAGAGAGGTGGAGGGAGGGAGGGAGGGGGAGGGAGGGAGAGGGAGGGATGGAGGGAGTGAGTGAGTGAGTGAGTGAGTGAGTGAGTGAGTGAGTGAGTGAGTGAGTGAGTGGAGATTCTGCTGTCCTTGCTCTGAATCACATGGCTGAAGGGGAAGCCTGCCCTTGACCGGCAGTGACCTGCAAATAGCTTCGTCGAGTTGCATCATGTTGCGTTTCATTGCAGAGATGTGTCCCGTAGAGCTGCGTCGTGCCGGGCCGTGTCACGCCGTGCCGTGTTGTGTCGTGTTGTGTTGCGCTGCGCTGCAGCGCACTGCTCGCTTTGCGTAGTGCTGTTAAGCGTCGCCTTGTGTCAGGTTGCGCTGTGTTGTGCTTGGGTTGCATCACCTCGCGAAGTGTTGCGTGACATTGCATGGTGCTTCATCGCATTACGTCGTGTTTTGCCGCATTGTGTTGTGTTAAACCATGTCCCGTTGCATCACGTGCGGTGTGCTGCGTTGCCTTGCGCTGCATTTTGTGCACTGCATGGCATTGCGTTGCGTTGTGTTGCGTGTCGTTGCGTTGCGTTGTGTTGCATCTCGTTGCATTGTGCTGCCTCACGTTGCGCTGCGTTGCATTGCGTTGCCTTGCCTTGTGTTGTGTTGCATTGTGTTGCGTTGCGCTAGGTTATGTTGCGTTGTGTTGCGTTGCGTTGCATTGTGCTGTGCTGTATTGTGTTGCGCTAGCGTTGCATGATAGTGCGGTGTGGGGAGGTGTGGTGCTGTGCGTTGCGTTGCGGTGCTTCGCATCGCATCGCGTGTGCCGTGCCGCGTCGTGCGGCGGTGCGCTTCTTTTGTTGGCTTGAGCTGCATTGCGATCCCTTCCGTGGATTGCATTGTGGTGCACTGCATTGCATTGCATTGCATTGCATTTCATTGCATTTCATTGCATTGCATTGCATTGCACTGCATTGCATTGCGTTGTCTCGTGTTGCACATGACCGTCATTTGCCCTTGCTGTGTGTCTTGCCTGCTTGCTTGCTGCTTGCTTGCTTGCCTGCTGCTTTGCTGCCTGCTTGTTTGCAGGCTGGCACACGTGCAGGTGTTGCAGCGCCAAATCCGCATGGCGTTGCCTCATGTGCCCCTACGCCCTGTGCTCCAAATGTGTAGATACGGTGCATGGCCTTGCCCGTCCTCATGTCATCCCGACCTCCCACGGTGGGGCCGCTGGAGCTGGGTCCATGGAGTTCCTTGGTCTTCACGCGGAAGAAGAAGAGGGGGGCAAGAGAGGAGGGGATGTGGAAGAAGGGGGAGGGACTGTTGGCTCCAGTGTTGTAGGAGAGGGAGAGAAGGAAGCAGGGGAGAAAGGAGGATGTGAAGGAGACGGAGGAGAAGAGGGACGGGGAGATGGAAGCAGGGAGGAGGACGCGGCGTGGTCGTGCTCAGACATCGGCCTATGTCCAGATTGCCACACGAGTGTGCGCATGTTCGAGAGCAACGTCACTGTGGCTCCTGACGGGGTGGGTGTGCATGCGTGTGTGGCGCTTGTCTTCGTTCCTGCCAGCGTCCACCTTTACTGTTTGAGCCTCAAACGCTGCGAGTTATGCATCCACTTTGCGAATCTTCTCTTGCTGAAGAAAATGGAAAGGTGGCATGCCCCACAGATGGAAAGGGGATGGGGAAGGGGGTATGGGGAAGGGGGTATGGGGAAGGGGCTCCTTCAGCATGTTCACAGATGTCTTGTTGAGTATGTTCAGTATGCTCCCAGGTTGATGTGTGCTGTTACTTCTGCAGACTTTGGAGCAGTATCACTCATGTCTCTCCTTGTGCAGATGTCTTATCCTCCTCCTCCTCCTCCTCCTCCTCCACCTCCTCCTCCTCCTCCNNNGGGGAAGGGGCTCCTTCAGCATGTTCACAGATGTCTTGTTGAGTATGTTCAGTATGCTCCCAGGTTGATGTGTGCTGTTACTTCTGCAGACTTTGGAGCAGTATCACTCATGTCTCTCCTTGTGCAGATGTCTTATCCTCCTCCTCCTCCTCCTCCTCCTCCACCACCACCACCACCACCACCACCACCACCACCTTATTCCACAGAGCGTGCGAGAGTACGACGTGGAGTATTCAGGAGACTGGATGGTCAAGGACTACTTCCGAGTCCTCAAGGCCGAGTTACTCCGGAGGGAAATGCATTTTCATGTTGAGGCGCCAGACTGGCCACTGCAGCCTCAGGAGAAGCCGCAGAGGAAGAAGAGGAGGAAAAAGGGTGAAAGGGACGGTGAGGAGGAGAGGGGGAAGAGAGCAGAGGAGGTGCAGTCACAGCAGCAGCAGCAGCAGCAGCAGCAGCAGCAGCAGCCGCCGCTTGGGCAGGAGGAGGGGAGTGTGAAGAGCCTAGCTCAGGATGGCCAAAATGTGCTCTCAGGGAAGGGGTCTGAAAAGTACCTGTTGGATTCTGATGAGGAGGAAGAGGAGGAAGAGGAGGAAGAGGAGGAGGTGGTGATGCCTTTGGACAAGGAAGAGGAGGCAGAGGAAGAAGCAGAAGGGAGTGAGGGGCATGATGGGGTGGAGGGAGAGAGTTTGGTTTCTGCTGACCAATGGGGGGAACACACGGAGCCAGACGAAGAGTCAGAAGAGGAGGCAAAGGAAGATGAGAGCAGCCAAGACAAGGAGCAGGACCCTCAAGGGCCTTCTGTGTGCGAGGGTGATGGGGTGGTGCAGGGCTGCCCGGAGATTGGGGAAAATGGGGTCGGGGGAAAGGAGGTTGGGGAAAAGGAGACTGGGGAAAATGGGATTGGGGAAAGGGAGAAGGAGGAGAATTATGAGGTGGTCATTCTGGGGGTGTCGCATGTGGGGCAGCCCGAGGGGTCGCAGTCACTGCCACCGCCGGTGGTGCGCCAGCTGAAAAAGTGCAAGACTGTGAGAGGGAGAGGGAGGGGCAGAGGTGGTGGCGGGAGAGGAGGGGGAGGCAGAGGGGAAGCAGCGTCAGAACAGCTGGAGGGGAGAAGAGGAGCTGAAGGGATTGATGAAGGGATCTCTGTAGGAAGCGCTGGTTTGGGTGGGGATGAGGACGGTGGGAGGGATGGAGGAGAGGCAGGGGACGGGGCAGAACATGCGCGAGAAAGAGAGCAAGATCGGCCGCCAGGCACCAGTTTGCGAACCGTGTCCCTCGTCGATCTCGGAGTGCTCTCTTCCTCAGACACTCCTCCCCCCGCGGGGAAAGGCGTGGAAGGGAGCGGGAAGGCAGGTGCAGCTGGAGGGCATGGTCATGGCAGCCACAGTGTTGCCTCTGCTTCCGCTGCTGCCCCTGGTGTTGGTGGCGGCGGTGGTGGCAAAGCTGCTCTGGGTGGTGGCAGCAGCTGGCAGGCGCATGGCGGTGGGGCTAAGAGCTGGAAAGGATGCGGCGGCGAATCGAAGAGCGAGAAGCCTGGGACTGTCGGTGGCGACGCTTGCGGTGTGGCGCGCGAGGGTGTGGATGGGAGCGGGAGTGACGGCCGTGAGGACATGCCTCTGGGCGAAGGTTTGAGGGGGAGAGGGGTTGGGAAGGGGCGGGGGAGGGGAAGAGTCGGAGCAAGGGGTAGGGGGAGGGAAGGGCGTGGCAGAGGCGGCGGGAGTGGCAAGTCAAGCAGAAGCAAAACCGTTGAAAGCAATGAGGGAACGAGTCTTGATAAGAGTCGGAAAAGGAAGGGCAAGAGCAAGGGTCGACTCTCTGCTGGTGCTGGCCGAGCCAGCGCTGCTGCCGGTCCTGCTGCTGCTGCCTCCCCGCATTCGGGTCCAGCCCATCGTGCTTCAGCGGGCACGAGCGGCGCTGCTGCCGGACCAGAGCGCTTGCTGGCCGACACCCTCTGGCTCAACAGCGACGGCGAAGATGACACACCGCTGCCGCAGCAGCAAGCACCCGCGTCTCCTGCTGCTGCCCCCATGACGGCGCTGATGTGTGCTTCCAACCTGCGACTGCTGGTTCTGCGGCGCAGCACCTTGAAGCTGCTAATGTCGTACGACCTGCACGTTGTGAAGCGCACGCTCTTGCATTGCTTTGTGCGAAGGCCGGTTGAGCACCGGTTCCAGACGAACAAGATGGCTGGCTTCCTCAGCGACAATTTCACGGGGTACCGCCTGCTCCTCATAACCAGTGTGTCTCCCTCCCTAGCCCACACTATGCATTTCAGATCCTCCTGGTGTGATTGCATGTGTGCGGGCGGGCGGGCGGGCGGGTGGGCGGGCAGGCTGGCGGGCGGGCGGGCGGGCAGGCAGGCACGCGTGCGTGCGCATGTGCGTGCGTGCATGCGTGCGTGTGTCTGCGCGCGCGCGTGCACGCGTGCATGCGTTCACTTGCGCTTGTTTGATTGTACGTGTGCATGCGATTAGTTGTGCTTGTTTGTCCATGTGTGTGCATGCATTCATTTGCTCCTGTGTGTGCTTGTGTGTGCATTCGTGGGTGTGCCTCCGCTCTTTTGCCGGCGCCGCTGAATGCCTGCGTGCATCTACACGTTGCTTGCATGTACCTGCATTGGTGCTACTCCTATTTGTAAACAGGGAGAAGACCACATCTGGAATTGTGCAGTTGCATCAGCACTGCTGTTTGGGAACCTTTTTCCCACGCCTCCTATCCCAGCTACTGCCCTCCTTTTCCCCTCCCTTCTATGATTGAAGGTTTGTAGAGTCCCAACCGATGCTTTGCTGTCCTCACTGACTCTCTCCTCCTTGCATTACTAGCCTTCAGTTCACTTCTTGCCATTGAATTCTGTTGTGCCCCCCCACTACCACCAATCCCCCCCCCCCCCTGTTCTTCAAAATCTTTCCTTTCACCTGTGTTGAAATTTAGTGAGCATGGAATCGAATCCAACTACCCGTCCCATCTCCGAAACGGCTGTCGCACCTGTTCTCGTCAGATGTGGAGGCCAGATTTGACGTTCCGTGGCTGAGCGGCGGTCGAGACGAGGGCGCACGCGGCTGCGGGAGTGGTGGCACGGGGCAGGAGCAGCACGGCGCGCCGGAGGGGGTGGTGGTGGAGATGACGACGTACGACGGCGACCACTGGGAGAAGTGGACCCTCCCCCGCCAAGTGCAGATGTTCTCCGACGGACGCTTTTCCGAAGTGCGTTGCGTTTCTACACCCCTGCTCTTCTCAAATCCGCCTGCTCTTGGAGGAATTCCAGCTGTCCTGTCCGCCGCTGATGCCAAGTACAGACTGCGGCACGGTCTGCTGGACAAGGCTGGGCAGACACAGGGGGGCCTGCTGGAGCCGCCAGTTGGAACAAGTCGCAGACCTTCTCTCTCAGTGCACGTCAGGGTCAGCGCGTTCTCTCTGGGCTGCGTGCGACCTTGAGCGATTTGAGCAAGGTTGCGAGGTGGTGAGAAGGGCGCGCACCACCGTCAAGTTTGCAGATGGACACACAAAAAAGGAAAAGAAAAAAAAAATATCATGTGCAACTCTGTCGTCCCCCGAACGAGCACACATATCTGTCAGCTCGATGGACTGGCGCCACGTCAGCACGTTTCCAAATGCTGAGCCCTCGCTACCCTGTCCTTCGATTTGAATCCTCACCCTTTTCGTGATCAGAGGTTGGAGGTTTAAAATCGATGGATAGAACACCACCATTTTGTTCTACTCTCATGGCTGGCTGCACACTTTTTGAGGCTTGCCTTGGCGGGCTGCTTGTTCAGCCAGGCTGGTGGCAAACGGGGGCTGGCGCCGTTTGCCGCAGACCTGTAACGGAGATGTACAAGCTGATTGACGTGTGCTGTGTCTGATGAAGGGCTGTGTCTGCTCCTGCCTGATGCAGGCTGCCTCCATCGGTTTCGTGACGTATGGGTGCAAGTGCAAGTGACGTATGGGTGCAAGTGCAAGTGACGTATGGGTGCAAGTGCAAGTGACGTATGGGTGCAAGTGCAAGTGACGTATGGGTGCAAGTGCAAGTGACGTATGGGTGCAAGTGCAAGTGACGTATGGGTGCAAGTGCAAGTGACGTATGGGTGCGAGTGCAAGTGACGTATGGGTGCAATTGCAAGTGACGTATGGGTGCAAGTGCAAGTGACGTATGGGTGCGAGTGCAAGTGACGTATGGGTGCGAGTGCAAGTGACGTATGGGTGCAAGTGCATCTTCTTTGTTGGGCTGTCCTAGCTCCTGCTGCGAGTGCGGCCTCCTCTATCGCCTCCCATGCCACGATTGCTCCTGCCGCTGCTGCTGCTGCTGCTGCTGCTGCTGCTGCTGCTATCCCTGGCAGTTGCCGCTGCGGCCGCCGCTACATTGGTGGTGGTGGTGGTGGTGGTCCTGGTGGTGCTTGTGTTGGAGGCAGTGCTGCTGGTTCCTCTGTTCCTGTGTGTGCTGCTGATGACTTGCGCATGCTGTTGTCTGGTGGGAAGGACTTCCATGCGTGCTCGTTGTTTGGCTGTGGTGCTGTGGCGTCTTTTTTTCTTTTTTTCTTTCCAGGATGAGTGTAAGGAGGTGCAGGACCTTGTGGACCTGAAGCTACTGCCGCCACTCACCGTTGTATGTCATGCCATGTCGTACCGTGCTATGCCATGCCTTGCTATCCCGTGCCATGCCACGCCATGCCATGCCATGCTGTGCCATGACACGACAGGCCATGCCATTCCGTGCCATGGCACACAATGCCATGCTGTCGCCGCACTGTGCCGTGGAGTTGTGTTGTGCAAGCTGTGTGCCGTTCACTGCCGTGTCATGCGGTTCCATGCAAGCAAAAAGAATTGGATCGGAGTGACCTAAAAGTTTTGCACAGAACGTCGGTTCCTGCTTACAGTTCATTGTGGAACATGAAGATGAAACGGTCGCTGGTAGGCGACTGTCCACGTTTGCGTTCACTTCAGACGTGCATCCTTGTTTGTTTGCTCTGTGTTCAACCTGCAGTGTCAATGCACTCTTCTCTTCATTAATGTGCCCCC
>SZWC01008365.1:104854-117866 GCA_023375785.1 Penium margaritaceum | reverse complement strand
CTCTCTCTCTCTCTCTCTCTTTCTCTCTCTCTCTCTCTCAGACAACTTTTCTTACTGTGTCTGTTTTCTTTGATGATTCTTGTGGAGGAGCTCAGTTGAATTGCGATGAGGATGGACCTGACAGTACTAACTGGCTTGATGGGTCATAGGTCTCTGTTGTTTTTCATTATCTTGAGTCCTCTACTTCTTGTCTGGCAGAGTTATTCGCGACAACTAGTCGTGAGCCAAGTTGCACTAGATCATTGGCTCTGGTGCCACTCATCACATGCCTTGTCATCATAGTGATTTATTTGTTCTCTGTCCTGTTGCATCCATTTTGTCCCTTTACACACAATCTGATCAGTTGTTGCCTGTCCAGGGAGTTGGGGTTGTGCGGTTTGATGGTCCATCTGGCCCCTTGTACATTTTTTATTTGTCCTTTGTCCCGGCTCTTGGGCTTAGCCTGCTCTCTGCTTGTGCATGCACCGAATGGGCCTCACTGCTGAGAAAAATGCAAACTCTGCCACAGTGACTGATCTGAACACCCATACCATTTTTCTTTGTACATCCGTCTTTGATGACCTGCATCGTTTGTCTTTTTATACTCCCTTTGTTTCATTTCCCACTCACTATTTATTGCGTGTGTTTGTCTCAAGTGTTCTCTTGCCTAACAACCAACTCTTGCTGCATCGTTGTCTTTGCCATGTGAGCTTGATCACTATGTCCAAGCACATGTTAACGCAGCCAGCTCTCGGTCTTGACGCGGCTTCCTTTACGAAGTTATCCAAGAATGACTATCTTTTTGCGCCTAGGATAGATTGCATCACTGCTCTTACCCTCACTCCACTTCCCGTGCAATGCGTCCATTAAAGTTGGTCAACTTGCACCTCCTCGGTCCTCTCCCCCTCGAGTCCCTCTCAGATCGGTGTCAATATGTTCTTCCCTTGACTGACGACTTCACCCAGATGCGATGGGTCTATAGTCCTTGCCACAAGAGCAATGCAGCCCTCGTGGTCCGCCTGTGGCTGGTGATGGCTGAGCGGCAGTCTAGTCACACCCTTTATACACTCCGCTCAGATCATGATGACAAGTTTTAGGCAAGATGGATGCAAAATTTCTTTAGCAGAGTATCTTTCACCAGCTTTCTGCTCCCGCTACGCCAAAGCAAAATGGTGTATTTGAGCATTGAAACCGCACCATGGAGGATGCAGTCTGCGACATGTGGTTTGAGTGCAGTGTTTTGGAGTCATTTGCATTTGGAGGTTTCTCTGACATCATGAGGGTCTTGAACTGTGTGCCACATGGTCCTCTTCCACACAATGTCATGTCGTACGAGCTATGATTCAGCCATAGGGCTGATCTTTGTCTTTCTCATGTTTGGGGGTCCTTTGCTTACATCTGGTACACCAAGGACCAGCGGGGATCCAAGGTCTCACCTCAGAATTGCATGTGTGCTATCCTTGGCATCACCCCTCGATCAAAGGCTTGGTATTTTTGGGAACCCGCTCACAATTGCATTGTTGAGTCTCGAGACGCTCTCTTCTTTAAGGTTATCACATACCACAAATTGACCAGGATTTTGTCGCTGGCTGCCAACCACGTTCTCACCTGTGTGGCTTCTAGGCGGATGGGGAAGTCTCGTCCTACAAATGGATCCACCCGGGCATCCTCACCTATGGTCTGGTCTCTGACTGATGACGATCCGGCCGTCTTGTTCGTGGGTCCAGGAGTCTCATCGGTCCCCTCTGGTACACCTGATCCCATGCTAGTGTGAGTCTCCCCTGCCACACCTGATCACGTGCCAGTGTCAGTCCCCATTGGCACACCTACTCTCGTGCCAACGTTAGTCCCCTCCAGCACACCTGATCCCGTGCCAGCGTTAGTTGCCTCTTGCAAACCTGATTCTGCACCAATGACAGCATCCCAAATCACACCTACTCCTATGCTTGCAGCTATACTCCCTATGTGTGTGCCAACACTTGTCCATGTTTCTTCTACACCCTCTTCCCTTCTCTCTGCGTCCACAACCCCTACAGTTATGGCCCACTAGCTTGCTCTTCACCTCAAAACAAGCACCTCAGCATCGGGTTTCTCCCATGAACTTGGTGGTTGTCTCTGACCACTGTCCTCTAGGATCCAACGGACTGCTAACTCAGCGCCTAGACGCTTGACTCGTAGTTTTTAGAGTGGCAAACCTGGCATGAAGGTCATTGGCATGAGTGTCCAAGTGAACTGCACAGAGGTGCACACAATGTACCCTCTTGATCAAGTGCTGGTCTTCCTGGAGTTCTTGGTCGCGCTCGATGTCACAACTGATGTAGTTGTGGTCAGGCAGATTCCGGAAATGTATGGCATAGCCACCCGGAGCACTAATTTGATGGTGCCTCATCTAGGCATGTTGAAGGAGGCACTCTTGGCTCAAGACGTAGATTTGTGGCATGCTATTTGTGAGGATGAGCCGAGAGCCATCCATAGGAACGGTGTCAATTAGGTTGTTGACCTCTCGCCTCGACAGAAGGTTGTACAGGCCAAGTGGATCTTCTACAAGAAGGTGAAGCGTGATGGCACACTGGATCACTTCAAGGCTCACTTGATGGCCAATGGGGTTCTCATAGGTTGAGGGTGTGGATTTTACTGACACCTTTACACCCTTTGGCCGCATGACCACCGGTCACACTCTATCTAGACGCTCATTATGACTAGGAGTTGTTTCAGATGAATGCAACAACATGTTCCTTCATGGCAGTCTAAATGAGGAGATCTACATGGTCCAACCACAAGGTTAGTGACAAGGTTTGGCTCTTGTGCAAGGTCTTATAATCCCTAAAACAGTCATCCCGGAGCTTGAACCAGGAGATCATTGGCACACTAACACGTGTTGAGTAGGTGAAGACGCCGACTTGGCAAGGAGATCATTGGCAGGAGATCAATGAACCAAGAGTTCAATGAACAAGGTGATCAATACATGAGGAGATCATTGGCACTCGCTTTCAAATGCAACAATGTCACCGCCATCTTGGTGTTCATGGATGGCTCCCTTATTGCGTCTCCTCTGGTGGAGGTAATGAAAGAGGTCAAGGTAGTCCTTCAAGATACCTACATGATTACAGACATTGGTCCTGTAACTATGTTTCTTGGGATGGAGATTGTACGTGATTATCAAAGGTGGACACTCTTATTTCATAAAGCACGTTATGCCCGTATTGTGGAGGAGTGGTTTGCTGACCTCCTTGGTGCAGTTCCCACAGCCTCCACCTTTGTCAGATTTGATGGGCAGGATTCTCTAAAGGTGGATGATCCAGCACAGCTTGGAGAGATAGTGGACGTGATCCTTTACTTGCACCTCATTGGCTCTTTGATGTACTTGGCCACTATCACACCACCCAACACCGCCTTCATTGTCAACCTCCTTGTGCACTTTTCACAATGTTCTTTAGCAAGAGCCATCGATTGAAACCGGACCTGTGCATGTGACTTTGTAGCATCCGACTCAAGATTATGCATCTCTAGGTTCATACGGTGTTGCGTTTGGATGATTGTGCACATAGTTGTAGCTAAAGTAGTGGTTTTGGCTAAATTGAATGACAAACGAACACTGCCACGTGCGTCATCCGTCGTGTGCCGTAGCAGGCTTTTGTATTGTGTGCCTTTCAGCTGTCATTTCTCTTTGCATAACTAAGCTATTGGAGCTTATGAGACTTTGTGCATCTCCCGAGCCTAACCCTTGCCATTTCTTGTACGTGCTTGCATGCTTGTGTGCCAGCCGACTGGACAGTGTCACTGTTGGAGTGATGCTCCTTACCATGGCATGAGTGACTCCAAAAAGGAACACCAAAAAGACAAGCCAATGTGGCTTAGTGGTTAATGGTGTCTACCTCTAGAGGCAGGGGCCTGGGTTCAAGTCCCACAAGATCAATTTCTGCCCTGCCTGAAGGGAGGTGGAAAATAGATGCCAGGAGGCTAGCTCAACCTCTAGAATTCCTCCTTGAGTATCGAGAAGGCTAAGTGAGGGTCCAGGAAGGTGCCACACCTTCTAGAAGGAGTGACTTATCCTACAAGACATCTAGAGGTGTCTTGGTCTTCTGGATACCTTCCCTCCTACTAGAAGCAAGCTGAGGAATCTAGGAAGGGGCAGAAGCTTCTAGAGGAAGGAAGGGATGCGTTCCTAGGTGGGAAAAGGACAGCCTACCAAGGGCCACCCTAGAAGCCATAGAATTTGCTAGGAAGCTCCAAATCTGGCATGCTTTGGTGTTCTGGAAAGCTTTGATCAGTGGCTATAAAATTCCACTGCTTGTGAGCCTTTATCAAGAGTTCATTCCCAGTCAATTCAGACCAAAAGTATTGCCTCACTCTCTGACCAGTTTTCTGCCATCCTTGGAACCAGTTGTCTCCACAGTTTCAGTCTCTCCAAAAACAGTTGGTGGTGTGAACTAGCCACTGCTAGGGACCCTCCAGGGTGCACACTCACCCTCAGGCCAACATTCACTGCGTCAGCAACAGCAAGGCAAGGAACCCCCACTATTAGTTTTGCTCGTGGGGAGCCCTAGCTCTTTGAACCTTTATGATGCTATAGCTATCTCAAAATTGTTGGTGAGTTTCTAGGGGGGTCACATTCTGTCAACCTTGTGGTGATCCTTAGGGGAAAACCTGGCCAGGTTTGTTTTGTGCCATGGTGAGAAGGCCGTCTTCGGTATTCACCAAGAGGTTGGGCTCTACCCCCAAGTGGCAGCGTGATCGTGGTGTGCATCACACATTACCAAGAGTCACGCTCACCGGTGTGCTAATCCCTTGCTCCTGGTCCCTCTTGTATCCCCCTAAGTACAACAAGCCTTGATCGACTTGGTGGTTGATCAAGGAGGACCTTGATTATGGCGTGTACAATGTGGACATCACCCCACAATCTCACCTCTCACATCCATGGCTCAAAGTGCTTGAAGGAATGACAACTGGTGTAGGAGAAAAATCCCTCCCACATTCTCCTGCAAACCAGCTCTTGTAGGTCGTGGAACCCTCTCGGACCCTCGACACATTGCCGCGGCTACCTCTCACTGCCATAGCAGCCTCAGCAGCAGCAGTGGCAAAAGTTGCTTGCTGCTCAAAGCCATCTCGGCTCGTCCGTGTTTGGCACCTCTTTAGCCAGTTCTAGTGTTGGGCTCGTTAACTTACTCTCTTGCCCGCCACACTTCTCAGCCCTGCCAAACTCATGAACCCTACTCTCAGGACCTGTTGTACTATGTTTGCTGCCCTTGTCACCATAGCGCCAGCAACAATGAAGACATCTGACCATTGCTCACAACCCTCTTTGGCTTTCAGCTTGAACCCTAATCTTTGCGTCCATTGCACTGTCTCTGCTACAGCTGTACATCAGCAGCAGCAGCAACGGTATCTGACCGCCGCTTACAGTCCTCTGGAGCCCTCTTCTTGGGCTCTCTGTCCCGCCAGATCGCAAGACAACCAAACTTTGTTGCTGCCTCTTGTGGCTGCACTAGCAGCAGCTCCTACCCGCTACTTGTATTCCTCCTAATGCAACTCCTTCGCGCTACCACAACTATCTCTCACAAATAATGCGGCTGGTAATACTGCGACCTTCTGAGCCATAGCCGAGCCAGCAGGGCTCCCACAAGAATGGCAGTTGGACGTGCCACAGCTGTTTACTCTGAAGCAGCTGTTTCCCACTCTCTTGTGGAAGCAGTTGTTGCAAACATTACTGGATAGGTGGCTGTTGCATCATCTGCCGTTGCTGCTATGTCTGCTATAGCAGTAGACATTACCTGCGGCACACGTCTACCACTGCTACGGTCCTTACCCTTACTGGAGAGGCCCGGACAGTGATACATGATGCAAGCATTGCCGTTCTGGTTGCATTGGCAACTATAGCTGGCAGCTATAGCTGTTGCTGACCCCATAGTAGCTAGAATTCTGTGCCTGTTGGTGGCCGTTGTAGCTTGAACCTATGTGCTTGTCTCCTCAGCAATGGCAATCATTCCTCCACTCTTCTCCCTTCTCCCATAATTAGATTGGAGAGCATTTCATTCCCTTCTACAGCCACTTGTTTGCAATCTTTTCATCATGCCTGAGTCCAAAAACCTCATAGAGGCCTTGCAAGCTGCACAACATGAGGCTAAGGCAAATCACCGCCAGCTCCGAGAACATCTTCAGCGCAAAATTGATGCCAAGACAGAGATGGCCAGCGCTGTGGCTGACATACTCATGGACTGCATTCGTTCCATGCCCTCCTTTGCTGCTGGTGTTGTGGGTGCTAGGGATTCTGGGGGTGCTTGAGGTGCTGTGACTGCAGGAGGTGCTATGGGTGTTACTTCTAGCTTTGGATCCACTGCAATAGGGGGGTTTGCAAGCAACCCCGCAACACCTCTCCTTAGAAAATTTTCTTCCAATCCTGTACAGCCCTATCCCTTTCTGCCACAGCAAAAGAATGACATTGAAACCCCTCCACCTCATTTCACATCAAGACTATTCTTCTCTTCATAGGAGACGCACTTCAGTTCTTTAGTTCAAGGTGAGCTCCTTTGGGAGCACTAATTTCCTGCCAATTCCTCTATCACACCTCTCTTCACTCCCTCTTGCAATGAAGCTGCTCGTGGTTGTGTGTGCACTTAATCTTGATGGCACTAATGATCTCACAACACGATGCATCCCTCCTGATCCTATTGGTGCATCCGCCACGGCAAAACCATCATTGGTCATGCTGCATCTGTGCTCTCAGTGTCTAGTTTAACCAACTGTGCAAGAGTCGATAAATCTGCTGATGACTACTAGGCACGCAGTCTACGTCTTGTGCGTGAATTGGACAAATCCACATCTGGCCGGCTCTTTCCCTGTCTCTCTATCGTGGCTGGCTTGTGTCCTGTGTTGTTTGATCTCTATTGGCATGTTCCCTAACCATGCTTGAACGCCTTGCATCTGAGCCGGTGCCACCCAACTTACCCCCTGGGATCGGCGCTCTCTACGAATTCACAGCTACACATCTCAGAAATTGGTGGAACAACCTGCAAGACAGATGTCTCCATCCTCCTCCTCAAGTGCCTCCACTTTTCTGTCTCAATCATGTCCACCACTTCTACTGCCACCGCACACTCAATTCAGGGTGCTGGTTGTAGCGGTGGTGGCCAGAGATATGGACGGGGTAAATGGCATCGACAGGGAGGATGGGACTCTGATTGCACACCTTGCTGGAACTGCAGGAACTCGGGGCACTCTGCTCACAAGATTCCTGCACGTCCATCTTGCATCTTCCATGTGGGTCCACCTGGCTCATACAAGGGTCACCTCCTCTTCCACTGTTATTGCCAACACCACTGTGGTCTCACCGTCCTCCTCAGCAGCCGTATCCTATCCTGACCATAGATCCTCTCAGCAGTCTTCCGGACCACCTCACTCTTGAGGCCGGGTGCCATCCCCCATGGGGTCCCTCTACTATGGGTCACCCTTTTCTCACTATACCACCAGCCTGGTCCCAGGCCGGTGTCCGTCTCCCTGAGCCCCGTCCCAACGAGCATCAGCCTGAAACTCGTTGTGATGAGGAGCGCACTTTGGTAAGGCAACTCACCAGACTTCTGTAGCTTCATGATTAGGGAGGTGAGGGTGTGATCGGTATGTCTTGTCTACTTATCATGGTGAGTCATCTGGGGCGTTCAAGGGTGCCTGACTTATGACGTTCCTTAAATGAATTATTGGTAGTTCCATGCCTTCCCTCACATTCTTAAAGTCTCTGGATCTTCTGGTATTCCCTGTTCTGCCACAGTTGAAGTCTGCCTTGTCCTTCCATTTTCTAGTGTTCCAATAGGCTTCTGGATCATTGATTCAAGGGTCACTCACCACAGGACCTCTTCTTGTTTCTCCTTTGTCTCACTCAGTCTTGTCAGCTCTATCCACTTTATTTGTAGAGGCTCTGGTCAACTTCTCCATGTTCAAGGTGTTGGTGTTGTGCGTTTCATTGGCCCTCGCAGTGATCTCCTCTTGCTGGACATTCTTTCCGTGCTCAACTTAGAGGTTAGATTTGTCTGTGACCACCCCAAATGACCAGGTTATGGACTTTGCCTCCAGCCGCAGTGTTGGTACTGTTTCCATGTGTTCCTCCAGCAGATTTTTGCTCTGTGGACTTTGTTATGATCCTCCCACTTTCCCCTCGCTCAATTTCCGCTGCCTCTGCTCTAGTCCACATGGCATCCTCTATATCACTTGAGAACACTCACATTGCCTTTGCCACATTCACACTGCTGCCGTTGCTCACATCCTTCAAGTGCTGCCTGCGAGTGGTCTTGACATTGCCACATTCCTCACTCTGTTACTGTCTTAACTATGCTCAGTTCAGAATTCATTGCTCTCCTTTCACCACTGTTGAATCTCTGACATTGCATCCCCTTGACCTTACGCTTGTTGACGTCCTAAATCCTCTCACTCGTGAATTTCTGAGCGGCTTGGGTTGCTATGTCTTATGCCTCTCCGATGGATTCTCATGCTATCATTGGGTTTTTGGAATTAATTGCATGAGTGATGTCACTGATTTTCTTGAGTCATGGATGCCTCACACCAAATGGGCTTGTCGCAGTCAGCTCAATGTTTTTTGCTCTAACTGTGGTGGTTACTTTTTTGTTCCCAGATTGCGCTTTCTTGTGCCCCATGGTGCACTTATTGAATCATTCACTCTTTACCAAACCCCATTGAGAAAAAAATAGGAAGCTTTCTAGCCAAACTGAAGCTATCATGGTAACAGTACCGAGTCAGATGACACACTAGCAAGCATGCAGGTGCAGCACGGATCGGACTAGGAAGATGCGCAAAGCCTCATAAGCTTCAAAATCTTAGAATGCAAAGAGGTATGACAACTGACAAGTACATGACATGAATGTACTGCCACAGCACACGCCGAGTGCACACGTGGCTGTGCCAGTTTGTCCTAAAATCGGTCCAAAGCTATTGTTTTGGCCGTAACTCCACGCGAAAGCATCCAAACTCAACACCATCTGAACCTAGAAATGCATATTCTTGAGCTTGACATAATGAGTGGTCACACGTACATGTGTAACATCTATAGTTGGATGAACAATGCAAAACATGATGATTGGACTCAAAATCCAGTCCACCAAGGAAAACATAGAGACTGCAAAAAACTACAGAGTGCCCCAAGAGGCACCCGGGACACCGTAGCAGCTTTGCCGCAACTACTAGAGAGTCGAGCCACCACCGATGATTTTCTGGCACCAGATAGGTCTACATCAGGGATTTGCGCAAGCATGGACACAGCCAAGTGGTCACAGGAATTTGTATAGACAAACAAGGACAGCATGCATTATGAAAATCTCTCATTACCCGATGGGATGCATGTCCATACACGTGTTAAACTGACACAAGTGTGGAATGAGATGCTCAATGGTCAATACACATACATCCCACTCTCAGCCACCCTCAGGCAAGGGACACAAAACAACATAATGAATGGCTACCATGAAATTTCTGTGCGCCAGTACCATGGTCAGGAAGTCCACCCACTGCATGTTTGTGCTGACCCAGATGACAGAGATCACTTGTTGCTCCGCAATATCACACACAAAATAATGCTCAATGGCAATGTGCTTCGTGTTTACATGAAAAAAAACAGAGTCCTTTTGCAATGGAAAGATCACTCTGGTTGTCACGACATGGAAAGATCACTCTGGTTGTCACAACCTAGCCAAAGAAATGGATGCTACAGCCACACCACCTGAGCAACCCAACCCCGAGCGCAACATGCTCTGCCTCTGATGAGAGACATACTACAGCCTTGCTCATCGTTGTGCCATGACACAGAAGTGACATCGTGTAGGAAAACACAGCTTATCCACTACGTCCATCAGGGCTCCAGGCCCAGTCACTGTCTTTTTGTTTGCTGATTACCACCAAACACTGTTGTCAAAAGCAGAGTTTGAGGTGCGGTGTGAAAACCATGTATCACACCACTTGCTCAGCTTCGTGAAGTGTTTTCATCCAAGGTCACTACAAGAACTGTGCAAGGACATTGTCGGGGAAGCAACATCGGGTTGAGTGGTCATGGCCAAGTAAATGAGAGAGCCAATGAGGCATAGGAACAGGGTCATGTCCACCGTCTCCCCCAGTTGTGCCGGATCATCCACATTCAGGGCATCCTGTCCGTAAAGTGTGATGTGGATGGAGGCTGTGGAAACTACACTATGGAGGTCAACAAATGGCTCCCCTACAATGTGTAGGTAACATGCCTTGTTTGGCAAAGGTGTCCATTGCAAACAGGCACGTATGAAATCCATTTCAAGAGAAAGTGCTGCAGGACCAAGGTCCTTCATCTTGTAGACAGCCTGAATACTGCCTTGGCCTCCTTCATGGCCTCCATTGAAGGAGATGCGATCTGGAAGGCAGCCACATAGACCAAGATAGCTTTAAACCCCCCATTCTTGGTGAGAAACAATCCCAAACAGAGCATGAGTGGTGATCATAAAGCTAACGGGTGTAAAGGTGTCAAATGAATCCACACCCTCAACCTGTGAGAACCTGAAGCCGTCAAGTGGGCCTCATTGTAATCCAGTGTGTCATTAGTCTTCACCTTCTTGTAAAAGACCCCCTTTTATGTATAGAGCCCTCCACCCTTCAACGTGCCTGGATCATGCGCCATCAAGGGCGAGCTCCGGGTGGCCAAGACGTATGCCTCTAGACTCTGCCTGACCACGACAAGGCTATATGTAGCATCAAAAGAGACCAATGGCTCATGGCAGCCCACCTCATGACTGACAAGGCATGCTGGTTACTCCTCAATATAGTTTGCTTAGACAGTCAGTCGAAGGGCCTTCATGCCAGGATCACCAATCTCAACGCTGCACTTGGGAGACTAGGCACCAAGTCAGCCGTCCGCTGAGCCCTAGAGACCACCGGGCTTGCGGGCGAAGTCCAAAGCTGAGGTACTTGCCTCTACGTGCAGAGCAAGAGGCTGAGCCACAGTTGTAGGAGCTAGAGGCTCACAGGGAAGGGGAGATGGTGCAGGACAATCATGGACAACTGGTAGTTCATTCATAGGGGAGTCAGGTATAGGCAGAGGGCAAGGTGTGACCAGGATGAGGCCACTAGCACAATATCAGGTGTGCCAGAGGAAAATGACACTAGCACGGGAGCAAGTGTACAAAAGGGGTCAGACACTGGCATGGGAGCAGGTGTGACAGGGGGAACCGACACTCGAACAGGAGCAGGTGTTCCAGGGGGAAAAGAAACTGTCACAGGAGCAGGTGTGTGCCAGATAGAACCGACGAGGCCATTGGACATATAGCCGAGATGGCCAGATCATCATCGGGTGGAGACTAAATCGCATGTGATGAGGCACAGATAGACACATCTATAGGTCTATACTCTCCCATCCACCAAGAGGCTTCACAAGTGGGAATGTGGTCAGCAGCCAATGGCAGAATGTTAGTCGGGTCGCAATTAGTGAGTACCTCAAGAAAGAGAGCGTCTTGGGACCCGACGATGGGTTGACGAGCGGGGTCCCAAAAGCGCTAAGCCTTTACCCATGGAGAATTTCATAGGTGGGTACACATGCGACCCTGAGGTGAGACCATGGTCCCCCTCTGGTCCTTGGTATAACAGATGTAAGCCAGGGACTCCTAGGTGCAAGCAAGATGAATATTGGTGCGATGTCCAAACCACAGCTCGTAGAGCATGACATGGTCAGAACTCTGCGTGTAGGCATCCAAATGTAGAACGGTCTAAACGTACAGATGTAGATTCTTGACCAGACACAACAACGACACATATGCGCGAGTCCAGCACTGATCGGTGGACGAACGATGCAGAACATGAAAATTGGACCCAAAAGCCAGTCCACAAAGAAGACCCTAGATATTGCAGAAAAAATGTAGAAGACCCTGATCTTTTTGTTTTCATCAATGATCTGGGCATAAACACCTCCCACTGGGCTCCCTTCATAGAGTTTCTAGTCAGGAAAGAGTTGGTCCATTTCACTCCATCCAAATTGTGCATTGGTGTAGCTCCATCCGTGGATGGAGTTTAAATGCCATCATGACACTTCTCTCGTCCTCATGCTGTTGCTACGTGAAGTATTGGCCATGAAATCAATGTCAATAGGAGAACACCTCTGACAGATAGGTAGTTCAGTACTCAGGAAAAAAGTAGTCCACGTCCCCGGCAAAATGTGCATCCCATAAGGGGTCCAACTTAACCTCTCAGGAATTGATGAAGTGCTAAAGAAGGTCCAAGCAAGCATCCTGGGTCCCGTGTTAGCTGTCTAGCACCATCGGGCAGCACCCGACGGTGCTTTGCCGCTGGTTGTGTCTGCATCAGGGATCTGCATGAGCATGGACACAATTGAGTGGTCACATTGAGCAACAAAAACAACTGGAGATGGCTCACATCACAGCAACCACCTGGGACCAAGTATCGGTGTAGCACTTGGTCATGAAATGAGCGCTTGGGCCCTCGGTTCCTGTGAGGGGGAATATCATGACTTTGCTGTGAAGCTGACTTTGGCGATCAAGGTTGAGGAGGGAGGAAAGATTGAAACATGTAAGGGGTAGGGGTCTCAAGAGATGTGAGGGGGAGTTTTAGACAGGAAACTTGAATGCGGGAGAAAAAGGAGGAAAAAACATGTAGATTTTAAGCAAGGTTGGGTGGAACGAGTACAGGCAACAGACTCCTAATTCTACATGTTCCACCTGATACACACGTCCCTCCAACAGCATAGCCAGATACACCACCTCATTCCTCTAGTAGTGCAGCCTAGTGCAGAACCAGATTCAAACAGTTTCTCCACCAGGTATGGTAATACACTCTTCCAGAAGCATGACCAGACTATGCCACTTCACTTCTCCAGCGACTCCACTCGCCAAAATAGTAACAGATAAGCCTGTAACCAAGCCTCCCAGAACCGCGGTCCAGATCCCTGAGTTGGAGTCCGAGTCCTGGACTCGCGGTTCCGGATCTACATGCTGGACTCAACTTGCGAGTCCGAGTCTGTCCCAGACTCAACTCGGACCCTGGGGGGGGGGGGGGGGGGGGG
>SZWC01008365.1:85444-98591 GCA_023375785.1 Penium margaritaceum | reverse complement strand
GCAGGCAGGCAGGTAGGCAGGCAGGCAGGCAGGCAGGCAGGCAGGCAGACAGACAGACAGACAGACAGACAGACAGACAGACAGACAGACAGACAGACAGACAGACAGACAGACAGACAGACAGACAGACAGACAGACAGACAGACAGACAGACAGAAAGACCAACGAAAGATTTTCAAACAGAAATCAGAAGATAGTGACAGATAGACAAACAGACATACAGATAAACGGACAGAGAGAATAAGTGACTTATTGACAGACAGACAGATAGACAGACAGACAGACAGACAGGCAGACAGGTAGAAGAACAGAAAGACAGAAAGATAGAAAGACAGGCAGTCTGAAAGACAAACAGACAAACAGACAGACACACACGCAAACAGAAGGATAGACATAAAGACAGATATAAAGACACAACAACAGACAGAAAGACACATAAACAAACAAATAGGAAAAGAGGCAGAGAGACAGATGGACAGGCAGCAGGAAAAACAGGCAGACAGACAGGATAAGAAAAGATAAGCAAATAGACATTCATAAAAACAAAACAAAAACACACAGACTAACAGACAGGCAGAGACAGACAAGGACCATGTAACAAATTTGTATCGCTACTCGTGGGATTCTCAACACACCAAAGAGCACGTAGTTCTGCCAAGCGTAGAGGAAGTTACGCTTGTCACAGCTCATGTTACACACCTACTAGATCCACCTCATGCTACCCAATGCCACCTGTGATGTTCTCACAATGCCTCTATGCACCTAAAAAAACACCTATCTGGAGGCACAGGTCCATTTGCACGTGGTGTAGGTGCTCCCTGTACTATTTTTGGGCGACTCGGTACTCTATTTCTCGAGTTTGGTGTTGGTTTTTGACAGGGTTCAAAACATGTCCGCAGACCTCTGGTCAGAATTTTGACAGTGCCCCTGAGTAACAGACTTCGCTACTGATCACCCAGTAACAGCTTGTACCACTTTGGAGCAATCCAGCACCTGAAATCGTGGCTCACATTGCGGCAGAATCTGTAGCCGCGATTTGGCCTAGTGCTCCAGTAACAACACATATTACTCAAAACGGTAAAATACGTGCCAAGCTTTGAATTCCCATAGATTCCTTGATTCTGGACGGAATTGAGCGATTAAAACTGCTAGGGTTCCATCTTGACATCCTTCTTAGATGCAATAGTGAAGTGGAAATTGAGTAGTGTACATTCCTTTAGAATCTTGCATAGTTCTGCCTAAATCTTGAGCATGCGGAGGGGGATTTTTTTGCATCCTATGTCTTACCTTCTACCTCCCCTTTAGTGAGTCCAGCCTTTTTTTTTCCTGCAACCTGTTGCAACTCCAAATGTGCTCCTATCTCTATTGCTCCTGTGTCAGAGTCATTGAATTCCATCTGCGTGTCTTGTTGCGAGTTGGATGTTCGCCATCGTTCACATGCACCTAGTTTGCAGCATGCAACCATCACTCTACATTGGCCTATACGCATAGTCTTAAGCTTTCATTCTATGAGTTGAGACCTAGGCATAAAAGCATTGAGTTTTTCATTTTGGGAACACTCTACGGTTGGGATCTCACCACAGACCCTTGCGGGACATGAGGAAATGCAAAATGAGCTTTTATGTAGTGAAAATGTAGCAAATCTCTTAGTAGTACAAGAGATTTTTTCTGTCACACAATCTTGCACTTCATTATTCCCTGAGGAAGTTATGAAGTACCCAATCTCGTTGAGCCAAGACCGCTAATTATATGAGTCCCAACAGTGGGATAAGGCCATGAAAGTGGAGATGGATGTAATGGATGAGCATGGAATGAAATGTTTGAATCCTTACTGGTACCCACTCCTATGATGCACGATGAGCAGAAACTGTTCAATTCTACCGGCTCAGTTGATCTATGTTGTGAGCTGGTGGATTCGACACTCTACTTGAGAATCGTTGGCTCACTCATGTCTTTGACCATCACTGCACAGCTTGATATCGTATTTGTGGTGAATCTACTCGCAGAGTTTTGAGAAATTCCCCACTCCCCCCACCTAAGAGGCCGCTATAATGTACATTATGTTCTACATGTTAAAGACGTTGTGCCATGGCTTATTCCAGATGCAACCATCAGTTGTTGTGTCTGGTTTCATTGGCAGTGACAAAGCTGGAAGTACAAATGGTGAGAGTCAGACAGCCTATGTGTCTCTTCATAGGAACATCGACATGTCATGACAGAGAGTGATGAAGATTGTAGACCTAGTTGATCACATGGATGTGTTGAAGTCCCCAAGTAGTTCAACTAATTGCTTCATGATTCAAGAACCTCGATACATTCTCTCTGTTACGCCCTTAAACAATACAAGTGCCTAAAATTCTTTCCTTTCATTCATGGCCCATAGCATGTCAACCACCTACTTTTCACGTCGTCCAGCCGAGGCCATTTTTGCCAACTGCCCTGGCCTTTGGTGTTCAGCTCCAGAAGGTTCTGACAGGTTCGACCACTTTCTATAGGTTTCGACAGATCTATCGCAAGTTGTGTTAACATTGTACTGCTGTTCAGTGGAATTCTCAACGGCACTAGACTTCCATGAATGGGCACCTCAATATTATCCTCAGTGGAGTTTCTTGAAGTAGCCCCTCACAACGTAGAATTTCATGAGTTGCTTGGATCAAGCGTCCAAGGTCCCAGGTATACCTTATTCTTGTATCCTCTATTGTATGTGTATGCTCTATGGTTGTGACATTCGTCATTTAAGTGCACATGTTTGTGACCCAGAAAAGCCATTTGTCCCAAGGCCCATGATCTTCTTCTGCTCTGCACCTTCTTCCTGTGAATAATCTATGTTCCGCTCACTTTAACACTTCCTATGAAAGCACAAAATTACTAGAGGGGCGGCCGACAACTTTATCCTAGGGTGAAAACCGATTAAAAATCTTTAGCGTATCTCTGTCATCCTGAAGATTGTAGACCTTGAGATGGCAATGGGGAAGAGAGCGAGTGAACCAAGTAATGAGCAGTAATGACCGGCAACAATTCTGGTAATAGAGAATCAACGGCAAGAAGTCCAAAGTTATCTTCAAGAGAACTAAGCAGTAGCGGTAAACATTGTGGCAAATGGTGCAATTCTGATGAATCAGACAGCAATATGTTGATGGATCCCTTGGGCTTGCCAAACAATTTGCATCCATCGTTTCCTGTCGGGGTGACACCTGGTACAGTGGGAGGAGGAACTGGCCAATAGGCTCAAAACAATGAAGACATATACCAAAAGCTGTCCAGACTCAAGAGCCTCAAGAACCATCTACTCAAACAAATTCTTGTGGTCTTGGAGCAGTTTCATAATGCATGGGCACAGGATGTACAGGTGCTCAAGATAAGAAACTTCCTTTTGAGTGAACCCTAAACCCGGCCGGCACTTCCAGACTCAATTTATACTATAGGTTCAGAAAGACCAAGGATTTGGATGTGGCTGAAGGGTTTGGATTGTATTTCATCACCAATGGGGTCAACAATGATTGAAATATGTTTAACCTTACAGCCTCACTTTTGTATGGCATAGCATTGAATTAATCATTTAATCAAGAGAACCTCCAATGGCAACAGGAGACTAGTATAGCTAAATCAACAACTCACATGGATGCCCTCACATCATCAACCGCAAACGTTCTAACATGAGACGTGGAAAGATTCTCTCAAAAAGTCTGATTCCCCTATGATAACGGCCTCATACATCACTAGAAAACACAAAACGAACAGAGCAATGAGCAATTTTAGTTTTCAGTATCCAAGATGATCTTCTAGACATGATCGTAGTAGACGATTGCATCAACAACACCAGCTGTTGACATGGTGTGCCCCTTGCCATGAGTTTCGTTGATCGTACTCCCTGGTTCGAACACTGAGGAGTGGCTGAGCACCTAATCTAAATTTAGATTTGGATTCCTTGGATTTTTCCATGCAGGATCGAGCCTTGAATCGCTCGATTTGAGTGAGTATTCAGAAAGATAGCGTAGCCCAAAAATCGGGTGTTGGGCGGGTGGAATCTGGTACCTGCCATGGGTGGCGGGATAATCCACCGCCAATGATCTGAGTTCGTTCCTCATGGGCTCCAAATGTACCAAGGGCATGAATGATGTAACTATAAGGACCTCCTTGACCATTGTGAAGCTTTCCTTGAATTCTGGGCGAGGAAAGGCACTCCGACGAAGACATCGTCGAAGCGCCTCCCGTTGTCTACCGAGGAAGGCAAGGTGGACGGCTCCACCAAGGGTTACTTTGACGGTCGTAGCAGGGGCTCTACTGCTCCATTTTGGGTGTTCATGGATGCATTGGAAAGTTTAGATCACATGATAAAAGGATCAAACTATGCTAACTAACAAAAACGTGTTTTGATTCAGATCTGGTGAAAGTGACATGTTCTGCCCACTCACATCTGTGATCCTTTTGCTCCACACTCTTAACCTTTTGGTGTCGTTTGGCTGTCCAAACACTGGTAGCATGCATCACTGAGAGCTAGGAATCCTTGGAGGTGCCTCCACACCCACTAGAGCCAACAAAGGGCCCACATGCCTAGAAGGACCCTAGCTCCTCAACTTTCACGCTACCGTAGCACGCCATGGCAACGACCGAGCAAGATAGCATCGGCGCCATCTCCAAGTTTGATGGGAACGTCTTCCCTTGGTGGAGGTGGCAGTTTGAGGTCTACCTTAGTGACAAAGGCCTCCTTGAGCGAGTGAACGGTAAAGAGACGGCCCCTCCGGATACCGCGACGCCGGAGGAAGTGGAAAAGTACAATATGCGCAACAAGAAGGCGCTTGCATTGTTGGTTTTTATTATAGCTCCGCCGTAGCACACACTGATTCAAGGATGCAGGGAGGTTGCGGAGGCCTGGAAGAAGCTCTGCATCATCTACCACTCCACCGACTTTGCTAACCAGCCCTTCGTCTTCAAGAGACTTGTCACCTTCTGGGAAAACAAAGGTGAAGACATCATGGAGATCCTACAGCAGATTGAGTCCCTCACTGCCGAGTGCGTAGCCACTCGATGGAAGGTCGACCCTCAGCTGTAATCCATGATCCTCCTCTTGGCCTTGCCGGACAGTTGGAGTCTCATGATCATCGTTGTAGGTGGCTGGTCCACCAACGAGCTGAAATACCCGAAGTTGGCTGAGTACCTATGCAATGAATGGATGCGGCGTGGTGGGAGAGAGAGCGGGACAACGTCAAGTTCCGCCTATGCCGTCCGCTCTCAAGGTGGAGGAGGAGGCATTAGGGGGAAGGGTGCCAAGCAGGGCACCAAGAGAGTTGACAATAAAGGGGAGTACTACAACTATGGCAAACAGGGCCACTACACACGTGACTTCCCCAACAAGAAGTCGGACCAGCCCGGGAAGGGCGGGAAGAAGGACACCCGAGCCATGATGGCCATGGAGTCTACCGACTTGAAAGATCCATACGTCACCGTGATCGACTCTGGATCAGGCCGCCACACACAATGCAACTGGGCGGCATTCGTCACCTACGGCGCCACCAAGCGGCGCATGTCAGTGCCACTGTCAATGGCAAAACAGAGTTGGCCGCAGGCGAAGGCAATGTTCGCATAGAGTCGGTGGTGAACGAGATAGTCATTGTGTACACCATCTACAACGTGCTCGACATGCCCAACTTTGGGGCAAGCCTGCTGTCAGTGAGCTGCCTTACCGACAAGAGGCTCGAGGTACTCTTCAACAAGAAAGAGGCCATCATTCGGAAGGGAGGGGACTGCGAGGTGATTGCACGTGGCAATAGGGAGGACCTGTACCTTCTTCGTACCAAGGTTCTTGCCGATGTGGCGAGGACTGACGCCGTACATCTCATGACAAAGGACGATGGAGACCTGCACATTTGGCACCGCCGCCTATGTCACATCGCTCCCTCAACTATGTAGGACATGGCAAAGAAGGAAGTGGTGCAAGGTCTTGAGGTTAACAGCCTCGACGCAGCCAAGAGTGCCGTGTGTGAGAGGTGCGTGGTCGTCAAGGCAACATGGCAGCCGTTTGATGGCGAAGGGACGCCTGCATCGGTAAAGTTGGAGGTGGTCCACACTGACGTGTGTGGGCCATTCAAGAGCTCCATCGGGGGCGCTCGCTACTTTGTGACCTTCATCGACGATCACAGCCGCACGCTCTACCTCTACATCATCAAGAGGAAGAGGGACGTCATGTCATGTATGCAAGAGTTTGTGGCGGCAGTGGAGCAGCAAACAGTATACCTAGCAGAAGGGTGAACACTACGATGAGATCTTTACACCGGTGGCAAATTTTTCCTCCATCCGCTCCATCCTCTCAATGGTTGCGGAATGCGACTACGGAGTCCACCAAATGGATGTGAAAACTATATTCCTCAATGGAGACCTGGACAAGGAGGTCCTCATGGAGTTGCCAGAGGGGTTGGACGCACCGCCGGGAAAGGTGTGCCGGCTTTGTAAGGCACTACATGTGCTTAAGCAAGCACCACTCATGTGGTACCTGAAGATGGACTGCTTCATGGCAGAGCTTGGCTTCAAGCACTACGAAGCGGATAATTACGTGTGCGTGCGGAAGTAGCCAGGGTTGCACCAGATCATGGTCCTTTACGTGGATGACCTCATCCTCGTGTCATCGGACATGGAGGAGTTGGTGAACCTGAAGCGGCATCTGGGCGGCCGGTTCAAAATGACCGACATGGGCGAGCTCAAGTACAACCTTGGCGTCGCCATCAAGAGGGACCGCAACGCACGCACACTTGAGATGGGGCGGGAAAAGAATGTGCAAGAGGTGCTCCACCACGACAACATGGAGGAGTGCAACCCCATTGGCACACCCATGACTACCACATGTGAGCTGAGCTTGAGCATGGGGCCGAGCACGGACGAGGAAAAGGAGGAGATGGCAGGTGTGCCGTACCAATCCGTGGCGGGGAGCATCATGTACGCCATGGTAGCAACGTGGCCGGACCTGGCCTTCTCGGAGGGCCAAGTGAGCCTCTATGTTGCTCACCCTGGGCCGCTGCATTGGCAAGCGGTGAAGCGGATCCTCCGCTATCTCAAGGCGACAAAAGAGTCGCGGCTCGTATTTGGAGGGGGAGCGTGTGACGACTCCCTTGAGTTGGTCGGCTACTCGGATGCCAAGTGGGCTGGTGATGTGGATGAAAGAAAATCAACGTCGGGGTATGTTTTTGTGCTTGGTGGTGCATTAGTTTCATGGGCAAGCAGGAATCAGGATTGTGTGGCACTATCCAGTACCAAAGCGGAGTACATCGCCCTCGCGAAAGCTGCAAAGGAGGCGGTGTGGCTCCAGCGGCTGCTAAAGGAGATCGGTATGCTGCAAAGGAGGCCGACGGTACTAAATTCTAACAACATGAGTGCCATCAGCCATACCCAGAACCTGGTGTTGCACAGGAGGACCAAGCACTTTGAGATCCGGCATCACTATGCGCGTGACTTGGTGGTGAAGGGAGATGCGGCAATTGTGCATTGTGGCACTCAGCGCATGCTCGCGGAGGCCATGACCAAGGCACAGCCCAAGGACAGGCACGAAGCAAGTTGTATGGAGCTCGGTATATGCTGTGAGGCTTAAGAATACTAGAGGTTTTAAGGAAAGGGCATCAAGGCTGCGGTGCAAGGGGGAGATAGTTGACATGGTGTGTCCCTTGCAATTGTGTGCCCCTTGCCATGAGTGCCGTTAATCGTACTCCCTGGTTCGACCACTGAGTAGTGGTCGAGCACCTAATCTGACTTCATATTTTAATTTTTTGGATTTTTTCATGCAGGATCGAGCTTTGAATCCCTCAATTTGAGTGAGTATTCAGAAAGTTAGCCTAGCCCGAATATCAGGTGTTGGGCGGGTGGAATCTGGTACCCGCCATGGGTGGCGGGATAATCCACTGCCAGTGCTCCGATTTCTTTTCTCATGGGCTCCAAATGCACCAGGGGCATGAATGAGGTAATTATAAGGACCTCCTTGACTAGGATGAAACTTTCCTTGACTTCTGGGCGAGGAAAGGCGCACTGACGAAGACATCGTCGAAGCGCCTCCCGTTGTGAAGCGAGTAAGGCAAGGTGGGCGGCTCCACCAAGGGTTGCTTCGACGGCCATAGCAGGGGCTCTACTGTTCCGTTTTGGGCATTCTTGGATGTGTTGGAAACCTGAGATCACATGCTATAAGGATGAAATGTAATCTCACTATGAGAACCAACAAAAATGTGTTTCGATTCAGATCTACTGAATGTGACGTGTTCTTCCCACTCACATCCGTGATCCTTGTGCTCCATACTCTTAACCTTTTGGTGTCATTTGGCTGTCTAAACACTGGTAGCATGCATCAGTGAGAGCTAGGAATCCTGGAGGGTGCCTCCACACCCACTAGAGCCAACACCAGCAACAAGATCGGATATCAGAATCCAACGACTAGCAACCCCAAATCCAAAATGCATATGGTGATGGCAAAAGGTCATACTTGACAAATCCTTTTCCCCAGCAGAAATCAAGATTTTCAATAAACATGGGAAATAGTGGTGCTGGACCTGCAAGAATCAGGATCATATCTCATGCATCTGTCAAAAAGGGCAGCTACAGGTAAAAAGGAGAAAAATTGTAGATAAACAAGAAGTCAGGAAACAACAAAGGACACAAATAGATGGTGAACCTCCTCTTGGTCCAAAAAATCTAAGCCAATCTATTGCCCATCTAAACTGCTTGCAACACAATAGACAAGGATTCTTGAGATCGCAGAGTTTTGACGAGTGGTACA
Source organism: Penium margaritaceum (assembly GCA_023375785.1). Classification (NCBI taxonomy): domain Eukaryota; kingdom Viridiplantae; phylum Streptophyta; class Zygnematophyceae; order Desmidiales; family Peniaceae; genus Penium; species Penium margaritaceum. The sequence goes on along the minus strand of SZWC01008365.1, from coordinate 89,839 downwards.
AGGACGACCAACAGGCCATACAACTAAGAGTACGAATGAGTGGTGTAAAACTCACAAACAATACCAGCATTACATGATGGAGGATGAACCAGGAGTGTTTAAAGGGAAATCTGTTAGTGGAAAACAACAGATCCACCAACTTCATGAACCAATCTGACAGTACATTGAAGAGCAAAAAAGTTATCGTTCTCAAGAAATTGTGTTGTACGTCACCAAAAGAATCATTCTTGAATGATTTTTCTTGTACTGGCACAACTTGCAACTGGAATTGAGTCATAGTAGAGTTAACATCATAGTTAATGAAGAAGGCGACACGTGTCTCTGATCAGACAACAAAGGCCTCTATTTGAGCAACCCGTGATTAAACAGTCGCAAAAGGACCAGCATAGGAGGAAGATGTGAGGATGGTAGCCGTAGACACAACCCGACGCACACAGTCTACATCGCACTGCAGTTGATGTTTGTTTTTTTTTCAAATTCATCATTGATGGAATCTTTGTATTCAAGCATGGTTTTTTGCAAAGTAATGATTCAGGTGGCACTTTAGAATTCGTTGAATGAAAAAAAAAAAAAAAAAACATGAAATCTTTAAACTTGAAGACGTGCAGTCTCCAACACCCTCGATGGAGGATTTTTTAGACCACATCAGCCTGATGCCGCTAGCTTGATATGGCCAGTCACGTCAGACTGACAAGGCTGACGCACACACGTGGTCTATGCAGCTAATTGTGCAAGAGAGCAGATGTGAACGCCAGCCAGCCACACCAAAAAAAAACCGTTTTTTTTTTTGTAATTAACAGAAATTTGGTGTTAAAGTTGCCATAAGTGATTTATTAGGGTATACCTATGAAATTCGGTGAATAGTTTGTTCAGCAAAGTCGGCCCAAAAAATATTGTTGATTGAACATCAAGTGCAGTAGGGTATCTTCAGATGTGTCCAAGCAGTACCTGCAATGCTTTGCTCAAGTGTGGCTAGTCTGCGTGGAACAAGGAGAAACAATCAAGATCACAACAGAAGAGACAACAAAAACATCATCAGCCTTGAGACTTGAAGAGCTTACAGCTGTCTCAAAAGATCTCGCACTGATTCTTGTCGATATTGAAGGGATTTTCTCGACCAACCACTTCAAGAGCTACCTCCACAACAGAACACATTAGATAGACCTGAATCCAGGTAGTAGACTTGCTTTCATGGAGACCTATTAGATGAGCGAATAAAAACTGAAGCATCTCAAGAAGTATTTAAGCAAGATGCTCTATCACAGGTTAATCAGGCCATCCATGTCAGCATAGGCCACACTTACATTAACTTTCAAGAATTCAACAAACAAGATGTAGATATGCATGTACTAAAGGGAATTGAACAAAATCACTGTTAACATCATTATCCCTTGCCACAAGAAGATTGATTTTTTACCAACTCCAGCGAGCAAGAATTTTCATCAGATCAGCATTCCAAGTTGTCATCATCCAAGTATCGCATAAGGGAATCAACAAGATGGTATTCCGCACCTGTTCCGCTTCCTTCAATTTCATGTCCATATTTTTTGGACTCACAAACGCACTAGCAACATTCATGGCGGCCATGAACAATGTTTTTTGGCCGTAGCTTGATGACTTTGTCGTTGTGTTTCTTGATGAAATCTTACCTTTCAGCCACACGCCAGATGAGCGCGGAGGATACCCCCATAAAGTTCCTGTTACATTACAAAGAGAGAAATTCTAAGGAAAGTTCTCAATGTGGAACTTGGGTTGCCTGTAGCACGCGGCCGGCGCCACGGTGCTCGAGCGGGGGTCCCTGGCCAGCGGACGGCTGGATTGGATGGCTTGAGTGTCAGAGATCTTCAAGCACCACGGTTTTGGCCAAGTCAGCCAAGGATTCCATCCAGTCCACTACATTGATATCATAGCATCGGGGTTTGATTCTGGCGTGTGGATGCTGAGGGCGGCTTACACCTAGCAGGGGGGAGTGTACCGCATGGCCGGTGCCACTTGGCTCAAGCAGGGATCCCTGACTTGTGGGCAGTTGGAGGGGATGGCTTGAGGGTCGGACACCCTCAAGCACAATTGTTTTGGCCTAGTCAGCAAAGGATTTCATCCAATCCACTACATTGCAGTTCAATTGATTTTGTGGGATACATCATTGGCTACAAACTGATCACGATGGATCCTACTAACATGGAGGCAGTCGTTGATTGGCTGACTCCCACAAGATTTTGGGCAAGTCCACGTCTTTTCATATGTTTAAAACTACTACTGTTGTTTTGCTAAATGTGCTCTGGTTTCAGTGCCTCTATCCAATCTCACTCATAAAACCACCTATTAGTGTTAAGGAGATAGCAAAGAAAAAGTTTCAACGTTTTAGGAAATGCTTTGACCTTGGCACCAGTCCTACCATTTGCAGATGCAATAATGGAATGCATACACTGACGCATCTGATCAAGCAATCAGAGCTGCCTTTGTCCAAACAATAGCGGTGGAGAAAAATCAAACGCGTACATGTCAAGTAAATTACGTAGGCTGGAGCTGAACAAAAGAGAAATGTAGGCAGACATACATGCTACCAAAACAAGCGGATTTTTTTTTCAACGCCAACGATGTGTTATCTATAAACTCCGCCACAAACAAAAATACAATACCAACACACACATAAAAAAAGTTATGGTAAAACAGCTTTAGAAGAACTCGTCATCACCAGTCATTGTGCTTCTGGGCTGTCGTGAGGCCACTGTCCTCAACTCTGGCAAGGGCGCGGAGGGCATGGAGAGTGAGATTGATAAACCAAAACTCAATGGTGCTGCCAATTCAACAATTGTTGGCTCGTCCAACGGTGCCTCATCAAGTTCTGCAAATCCATGCCAACGCTGCGACAACTCGTTCAGTGAGTGTGATGCGTTCATCATCCACGCTGCTGTGACCAACCCCAGACATGCAATGTATGGCAGTGTGTCACACTTTCTGTACAAGGTGTACTGCCAGCCTGGCGGGAATAGTGCATGCGACAAACTCAGCGATGCCACCATATGCTGCGGGTACAAACCTGAGAGCCCGTGTGACCTGCCTCCTCATTTCTGCAAGCTACTTGCAAAGATTCCTACTACACCGCTGAAGCCTCATTGCTCTTGCATGAAGCGCTCGCATCGTAACTGCAGATATCCTGGCAGCATTGCCAAACACCCTGAGTTTAAGGCAAGGATTTTGACGATGCTGATGCACATGCATGATGGTGGTGCACCGTTCAACGCAATGGTGATCTGAAAGATGATGCTTTGTGTCACCAAGGACAAGGGTGTTCCAACCTGGGCGGCAAGCCCTTCGAGTGCCTCAACTCCATGAGATTTTTTGGTCTTCTTTCCCCAGGAAACTCAGCTGGAGGTGGCACCGTGCCACGTCAGTACCACGGCCAATTTTTATGGACTGGGCAGACCTCTGTGTGTAGCTGTACCTCCGTGTGACAGTATTCATCAACATGTACCACATCGACGAGCATTTTTTTTGTCAACGCAGACCACACGGGTGTACAATTCATTCCCTCGTGGACTCCGTGTACACACTGCTTGGAGCTAACCGTGTTTCAGTTTTTAGGCACAACGACAAGCACAACATCACGAAGGTTCTTGCAACGACCATGGTAGGTGAAATACTCCCCTGCCAGGTAGTTTGGGTGGGTTCCACCAGCTGCTGCCACCCGAAGGGCACTCATGATGTATGACCCAAGATACATACGGATGGCAGTACACCCACACAACCAAATGATGGGCCAAAATGGAGACAAAGGACTGTTTTTTGCACATCCTCGACCCTTGATACACATGCAAGTGAACTGAGGTAGGGATGGAGGACGGCAAGACGGCTATTCTCTTTTTGGATGCCCGGAGGCCGGATGCACCATGCACCTTCCAAGCATTGGTGAGCACATACTATCCATGGATTAAGCTGGTCTATATTCCTGGTGGATTCACTAGTGAGGTTCATACCTTCAACATCGGCCTCCAGAATTGCCTGAAGGATACTTGAACGAGGGGTATTCGCTCTTCATGGAGGACACCCTCCTTGACCATGCCACTGTTGAGTTGGCCATGAAACTAGTGAAGGAATCTACTGCTGGCTGGTGGCTTGATACATGGCCAAGCCTTGGTTACTGTCTTGAGCTTATGAAACATGCATGGGTGGCCCGTCTTCTAGGAACGCACGACCAATGAAATGGTGACCTTCCTCTGTAACCCAGTACTGATGGAGTACAAGGAATACTTTGACATCATCACATCTATATAACCTTGTCTTACCATGGAATATTTTTCTCAACTCATTTAACCTCTATACAGGTTCCATACTGGTAGCGAAAGAAAATGGTTGAACAAAAGCATGCAAAGTCAACACACATGCACACACACA
>SZWC01008365.1:24903-50263 GCA_023375785.1 Penium margaritaceum | reverse complement strand
TTTACTGTGACCACTCGGCCGTGTCCATACTTGTGCAGATCCCTGAGGCGGGCGGCCCTGGTGACACCGGCGCGACGACAGGCGGCGGACTACCAGCTTGGAGCTGGCCGACCACTGCACCAGAGCCACAGATGCCACCGGGACTCTCTGTTGTGTCTTCTACATCTTGCAGGCGTCTTTCGGCAGACTGACCATGAGGCCTATTTGCATGTTTTTGCAGTGTATGCTCACTGTCTATCGATGGATGCATGCATGTGACCAGTCGTAGCGTTCTTTTTTTGATTCTGCACATCTAGGTTCAGACGGCGTAGCATTCTGACATGTGTGCGCAGAGTTACGGCCAAAACAGTGGTTTTGGGCCAGTTTTAGGACAGCTCTTGGACTGCCGCGTGCGACACCCGCCGTGAGCCGCGGCAGGTATTTATGCCCTGGACCTGTCATTTGTCATTTCTCTCTGCATATGCTACATTGAAGCATTCTGACACTGTGCCTTGTGTGTACGACCCGTGACTGTCGTCACCGTCTGATCAAGCACTGACGCTCGGTCAACGGTTGTGTTGCTAGGAAGCTTCTACGCACTTTCTCATGGTATCAGAGCAGTGAGACAGTTCTCACTGAGCTGCGCAGCAGAGACGCAGCAGAGCAGCAGCAGTGAGAGTCACCGCTGCAGCAGAGTTCCTGGGGTCTGTTGGAGACGGCTGGTCGCCATCAACGCTGTCCACCCACCACGTGAGATTGCAGCTGCAGAGGCAGCACCAGCGGCGTGTACCGCCACGCAGAGGTGCGTGGCGGCTGCAGAGCGTGCAGCCGCCCTCCCACAACCGCAGCAGCAGAGCAGCAGCAGCAGAGGCGATGACAGCAGCAGCGCAGCGGCAGCGGCCGCAGCAGCAGCGTGGCAGCAGCGGCAGCAGCAGCAGCGCAGCAGTAGCATCGGCAGCAGCAGCGCAGCAGCGGCAGCGGCGGCAGCAGCAAAGGCAGCAGCGGCAGTTGCGGCGGCCACAGCAGAGCAGCAGCGGCAGTAGCAGCAACAGCAGCGCAGCAGTGGCAGCAATAGCAGCGCGCGGCGGCGGCAGCCAGCAGCAGCTGCAGCGCGCAGCAGCAACAGCAGCAGCGCAGCCGCTGCTGCCACCGCTGCACACGCAGCTACGCAGCTGCTGCTGCAGCTGACACCACAACTGCAGCAGCAGCTGGGCGGAAGCTACTGCGGAGCTTCCGCGGAGCTGCCGCGCGCCATCGCGAAGCGGCTCTTCACTCGCGCAGAACCGTGACACAAAAAAAAAAGAAAAAACAAGAAAAAAAGGGGACGAGCTGACGTCATCAGGTCGTGCTGACGTCAACAACCACTTGCTGACGTCAGCATTACACTTGGCCAAATTTTCACCTGGAAAGTCAAAAGTTGCCAGCATTGTAACTCCTCGAGAAACGCAGACGGTTTTGAAATCCGACAAACTTGACCTGTCGTCCCATAGTGAGCGACGACATGAGTTCGCCCGACGACAAGGACAAGGTGCCAGGTGATCCCTCCCCCTCTTCTTCAGGGGTATTGAGCCCTCGCTCGCAGGTCATTGCGGACCTGCGGAGCCAGCAGGATGAGTTGCGTCGTCTGCAACGAGAGCAGACTGACGCGATCCGCACGCTGACTGAGCTTCTGCGTGCTCAGTCCACGGCTCCTTCGCGGATTTCTGAGGGAGCTGCCGGCGTTGCGGCCTCTACCCAGCACTCGGTTCAGGTGCCCGTGACAGGTTCTCCGCCTGCATCACCTCCTGCTGTGGTTTCTCCACCACCTGCTGACCTCCTTGATGACCAGCCCTTCATGCCAGGCTTCGAGGATGACTCCTAGGAGCAGGAGATTTGTCTCCTACAGGAGCGCCTCCGTCAGCTGCAGACGGGTACCCGACCTCCACCCGTGTCTCTGATACGACCGTCACCTGACTTCCCCGGTGATCACCCTCTCCCAGGAGTTTTTCCCGTCTTTCGCCCTCCTCAGCCTGCGGTTGCTCTCCCCACGGAGCGGCAGCCAAAGGACTTTGAGGCACCACCTCCACGGTACATTAGCGAGGATGGCTTCGACTGCTGGGAGATCTTGTTTCAGGTGTGGGCCACTTCCGAGGGAGTGTGGCCTTACTACCACAGCCCATACCAGTCTACAGATCCAGCACAGGCGCTGACAGCAGCCCGGGCCATGCGCGGACTTCTCTATGCCATGCCATGCGAGACTGTCGTTGACTTCCACCCCTTCCTCGGCGAGGCTGGCATAGGCACCGGAGCTGATCCTCGTGGAGGCTGGGATCTGGCGTTGTCTCTACTGGCCGCAGAGATGCACACCACGCGTGCGTCACACATTCGTGCTTTCCACTCGCGTCGTCAGGGGCCAGCGGAGCCTGCGGCGAATTACTGGCGACGTGCCATGCGTATTTACACGCGTCTGGGGACCTCAGGGGGCACACAGCAGTGGGCGCTTCGGACGATCATGCTCGGAGTTCACCTGGAGTACACCGACATCTTCACACGGAACAGCAACGCTGCCCTCGAGCCTTTCTCAGCCACTCTACAGTTGCTCCCTTAGGCGCATTAGCTTTTCCTCCAGGTGACATCGACTTGCGAGGCAGTAGTAGGGCATCATGAGACTTCCCTCGCTGCAGCAGTCATCACATCACCACCATCTTCCCTCTTTCATTCAACCTCATCCACCTCCATCACTACCTCATCTTCCTCTTCCTCTTTGACCCCGTCTACACCCATGAAGACGCAGGGTGTTGCAGCAGCTACCCAGGGGAAGAAGAAAAATAGGAGGCACGGATCGGGTCAGCAGCAACCATCATCCAGTGGTAGCAGTGGCCGCTCCGTGCACTGCAATAACTGTGGAGGCGCCCATCGCTACACCGAGTGCCAGCAGCCGCTTGACTGGGCGCGCATCACTCGTGGGCTTCAGGCTGCCCATGCTTCTCGCACCGCGTCCGGCACGTCGCCCGCACACTCCTGTGGACGCGCGCCGACCACGACTGCAGCTCTTCCTACGACCTCACCAACGAGCAGCAGTGATCCAGACCCACGCGACCGCACCATCGCCGAGCTTCGTCATCTTCTGGCGCTTCACTTTCAGGGAGGTGCGAGTGTGTTGTCATCGTCGAGTGGGCCACAGACTGCTTGTTCGTCTGTCCTCGTGACTTGTGATGACACGTGTGGGGGAGCACAGTCCGCATGTGATGATGATGGGCCTGACTGCACTGACTGGATTCATGAGTCACACCTTCGTGATGTACATCGTTCCTTCCCACTGACGGCTCAGCGTCCCTCTGATGCCGAGTGTTCCATTGCTAGTTGTACAGTGACGTCCACCAGTCGTGACTCCGGTGGCACTTGGATCATCGATTGTGGTGCCACCCATCACATGACGTGTCGTCGTAGTGACTTTGTGGTACTTGGTCCTGTCACGACTGTTCGTTCTGTTCGTACAGGCTCTGGTCAGTCCTTGCCGGTCCACCGTGTTGGGGTTGTATGCTTTGATGGTCTGTCTGGCCCCCTGTATCTCTCTGACGTGCTGTTTGTGCCTGATCTTGAGCTCAGTTTGCTGTCTGTGCGCACCTGCACTCTGATGGGTCTCTCCGTTGAGCATACCGCTGATTCAGCGACTGTGATGTTCTTGACACCCGTAGCATTGTCCTACGTGCTTCAGTTATAGATGATTTGTATCGCATTGCTCGGCCCTCCTCCCCTTGCTCTCCCTCCTCCTCTGGTCGCGTTTTTGTCACTGGTGTTCTATCCCCGAAACACCAACGGTTGCTTCAACGTTGTCTGTGTCACGTGGGCTTCGACATTGTGTCGAAACTCATTCGGACACAGCCTGCTCTCGGTCTTGATGTGGCTTCTTTTGAGAAGCCACCCAAGACCGAGTGTCTTTTTTGCGCTCAAGGGAAGATGCACCGGTGCACTTACCCTGATTTGCGTTCCCGAGCACTGAGGCCTCTCTAGTTGGTCCACTCGGACCTGCTCGGTCCTCTCCCGGTCGAGTCCCTGTCCGAGAGGAACCGGTATGTTCTGATGCTGACTGATGACTTCACTCGGATGCGGTGGATCTACAGTCTGTGTCAGAAGAGCGACGCCGCCCTTGCGGTTCGGCTCTGGCTCGTTATGGCTGAGCGTCGGTCTCGCCACACGCTACATGCTTTTCGCTCGGATCGCGGCGGCGAGTTCCTCGGTGAGATGGACTCCTTCTTTGCTGAGCACGGCACTTTTCACCAGGTCTCCGCTCCTGCTACCCCACAGCAGAACGGTGTAACTGAGCGCTGGAACCGCACCATGGAGGATGCGGTTCGCGCCATGCTGTCTGAGTGCGGTCTCCCGGAGTCCTTCGCCTTTGAGGGCTTTGCCTACATGACTTGGTTATGGAACCACCTCCCGCATGGTCCACTTCCGGATCATGTTACACTGTACGAGCTCTGGTTTGGCCACCGTGCTGATCTTCGTCTTGCTCACGTCTGGGGTTCCCTGGCCTCCGTGTGGTACACCGAGGATCAGCAGGGGTCCAAGGTCTCCCCTCGGGGTCGCTTGTGTGCCTTCATCGGCATCTCCTTGCGGTTGAAGGCCTGGCGCTTTTGGGACCCCACTCGCCGTCGTGTCATTGAGTTCCGTGACGCGCTGTTTTTTGAGTCACACACATACCGTGATCTGACTTCGATCACAACCCTCTCTGCCGCTCATGTCCCTTTCTATGAGGGTCCTCGGCGGATGGGAGAGACTTCTCCTCGTCAGGTTGATGTGTCCGCTTGAGTCCCCTTTCAGTCTCCAGCACTTGATGATCCGGCTATCATTGCCGTCGGTCCAGAGATCCCATCTGTTCAGCCTGTTTCACACCCCACAGGTACCGCTGCTCTCACGCCTCCTCTTGCACCATCACCTCTGTCTACTGGCACCCCTGTTCCGGTGTCTGACCCAGTCCAGACCACTCCTGTCCGTACGTGGGCTGACACTCCTGTCTCAGTGTCCGGGCCAGCCTTGCCTGCTGTCACACCCAGCTCTGTGTCCCCCACACACGCATCTCCTCGCAGGGCATCTCCGGCTGCCTCGTCTCAGCCCTCACCAGCTGTGGTCGTACCTGTCCCTGTGGTTGTACCTGTTCGTGAGCCTGAGGTGCGCCCCTCGACCTCCGGTTACTCCCGTGAGCCCGGTGGCCGCCTTCGACCACTGGATTCCGGAGCTCAGCGAGCGTCGGGTCCCGGACCCAGGCGTTCCTCTCGCAGCATCTCGAGCGGTGATCCAGGCACAAAGGCCTTAGGCCTCAGTGTCCGCATTGAGCTCTCAGAGGTACACCAAGCGTGCCCCATAGGGCATGACCTGGTCACTCACAAGTTCCATATCGCCTGTGACGCAGCAGCTGATCTCGTGGCCGTCAGGCCAGACACTGAGGCGTGTGCACTTGCCACGCAGAGTTCCCCCTCTATGGCACCTGACCCGAGCACATTGAGGGAGGCTTTCGCATCGTAGGATGCTGATGCCTGGCGAGCTGCTTGTGAGGACGAGCTTCGTGCTATCCGAGAGCAGAGAGTCTACGAGCTGGTCGACCTTCCCCCTGGGAGGAAGGCGATTCAGGTCAAGTGGGTCTTTCGCAAGAAGGTGAAGCCGGATGGCTCGCTGGAACACTACAAGGCCCGCTTGGTCGTCAAGGAGTACTCTCAGATTGAGGGAGTTGATTACACTGACACCTTTGGCCCTGTCGGCCGCACGACCTCAACTCGAGCTCTGTTCAGTGTAGTGGCTCAGCATGACTGGGAACTGCACCAGATGGATGTGAACAACGCGATCCTCCATGGCTCTCTGGATGAGGAGATCTACGTGGCTCAGCCACCAGGCTTTGAGGACGGTAACAAGGTTTGGCGCTTGCGCAAGTCCATGTACGGCATCAAGCTGTCTCCACGGTGTTGGAACCGGGAGATCACTTGCACCTTGACTCGCACAGGATACGTAGAGAGTGAGGCAGACCCCTCGCTCTTCATCCTACCGACACCCGAGCGGTTCACCGCCATCCTGGTCTATGTTGATGACCTTCTGATTGCGTCTCCGTCCTTGGAGGCCGTGAAGGAGGCCAAGGCTGTCCTACAGACTGCCTACAGGATGAAGGACCTCGGCCCTGCATCGGTGTTTCTTGGTATGGAGATCGTGCGAGATCGTAGACATCGGACACTGTTGCTGCATCAGGCCCGATACGCATGAGTCGTGGGGGAGCCCTTCAGCGATCTCCTTGGTGCAGTGCCATCCGCTTCCACACCTCTTACACCAGATGGGCAGGATGCCTTGAAGGTGGATGATCCTACACATCTGGGAGAGACAATGGACGTGACCTTGTACCTCCGTCTCATCGGATCTCTGATGTACCTGGCCACCACCACGCGTCCTGACATCGCGTTCGCCGTCAACCTCCTAGTTCAGTTCTCGCAGGCTCCACATGCGAGAGCCCTTCACGCGGCTGTGCGAGTGGTACGGTACGTGGTCTCCACGCTGTACCTTGGACTTTGCTTTTGCCGGCAGTGTTCGGTGGTCCTTGACGACTACACTGACAGTGACTGGGCTTGGAGCCCTGATGGGCGCAGTCGTACTGGCTACGTGTTTCTGCTCGGTGGTACCGCTTTGTCTTGGCGAAGCGAGAAGTAAGGCTGCATTGCATGTAGCTCGTCAGAGGCAGAGTATGTTGCTTTGGACGCAGGGGTTGCTGAGGCAGTATGGCTGCAGCGCTTGTTTCTTGAGCTTGGGCAGTCAGTACCGGTCATTGTGCTGCGTTGCGACAGCTAGAGTGCTCTCGCCATTGCGGAGAACTTTGGTGTTTTTCATTCTCGCACAAAGCACATTGCAGGTGAGCATCACTTCGTTCGTGATCTGGTGGAGCGACGCGTGATCTCCATCATGTGGATTGGTACTGACACGCAGCGTGCTGACTTCTTGACGAAGGCACTTGCTCGCGGAAAGTTCTTGGTGGCCATTCGTTCTCTTGGGCTTCGCTTCGTGCGTGAGAGTGGTTGAGTGTGGGATGTTCGTCTACGTCTTATTTGTTTGTGTCACTCACTATTGTGTTCGTACCAGTGCTGCACGCGCATGGACATGCGTACCATCGGGCCATGGGGGAGTGTTGTGCTTTGTGTCGTTCCTGTACAGTTTACTGTGACCACTCGGCCGTGTCCATACTCGTGTAGATCCCTGAGGCGGGCGGCCCTGGTGACACCGGCGCAACAACAGGCGGCGGACTACCTGCTTGGAGCTGGCCGACCACTGCACCAGAGCCCCAGATGCCACCGGGACTCTCTGTTGTGTCTTCTACATCTTGCAGGCGTCTTTCGGCAGATTGGCCATGAGACATGTTTGCATTTTTTTCATTGTACGCTCACTGTATGTCGATGGATGCATGCATGTGACCAGTCGTAGCGTCCGTCTTTTGATTATGCACGTCTAGGTTCAGATGGCGTAGCATTCTGACATGTGTGCGCAGAGTTACGGCCAAAACAGTCGTTTTGGGCCGTTTTTAGGACAACTCTTGGACTGCCGCGTGCGACAGCCGCCGTGCGCCGCGGCAGGTATTTATGCCCTGGACCTGTCATTTGTCATTTCTCTCTGCATATGCTATATTGACGCATTTTGACACTGTGCCTTGTGTCTCCTAGCCAAACCCTTGCCGTTGTGTGTATGACCTGTGACTGTCATCACCGTCTGATCAGGCACTGACGCCCGGTCAGCGGCTGTGTTGCTAGGAAGCTTCTACGCACTTTCTCACGTCCTGACATCATAGATGGATTTCCAACCATCGGAAGCCCCACAACAGCTATCGGGTCTCCTCGTCGCACCGGTACAGTCAACCACGTGCGCGGGTCTCAACCCATCGAGAAAACTCTCCTACCTCGTGGCAAGTCCACATGGTTGCCGGAACGCAACGACCGCGTCTCGCCGGCGCTGTCGTAGGTGCTGGAGAAGTCTCGGTGCAATCTGGAGGCCTGTCGTGTAGTCACGCCCTCCTCTGCCATATACCCCGAATGTGGGTATGTCGGTAAACTAACAGTGTCGGTCGTGACGGGTGGATGCCACACAAACCAACACTCCCCCTGGCTGACATAGCCGTCCACGCCAGAACGAATGAACGAAGGCATGGAACAATGTATGCCAAACCACAATACACACCAGGCAATCATACATTCACACCTCTGGTACTCACCTAAGGTCTCCCTAGACACTGGCACACGCTACCAAGTGTCTAGGTCTCGACCATGAGAGGAGGGATGAACACGTGCACAAAGCAGTATAATGCCCATCATACACATGTCAGGCAACAAGATGGTCTCCTCGTGACACTGGCGGTACCATGGCCCGGGTCTCGACCGCTATGAGAAGTCCAACACAAGAGTATCATCATCCAAACACATGATCATGGGAGGATCTCCTCGTAACACGGGTGCAATTCACCACGTGTCCGGGTCTCGACCAACAGCTTGCATGCACATGCCACACACAGTATAGCCACACACCAAGACACACGATCACATGGTCTCCTCGTGACACTGGTACAACACACCAAGTGTCCGGGTCTCGACCAACAGGGTGCTACCATGTACATGCAGCTGTGCAGGCACGCAGCATGAGCCACATGCGGGATGCTGTAGATGCTCACAATAGAGCATGGACCTCGCCATGCATCTCCCATGATGTCGCGTCAGGTTGAGGTCCACACAACACTCCGCCTGGGCAGATGAATCTTGTAGCGATGTCCTCGATGGAGATGTTGATGTTGTGGCTGAATAGATCCTGGACGATGAGTCATGTGGTGTATCCAACATGCAGAGATAGCTCCCCCTGTCACGTGCGAGTCGACTCCTTCCCTCAAAGACGAAGTGGTGTCTCCGGCTACGACTCCTCACGTGAATCTACATCACCTGGGGTATACCAGTCCTCGCGCGACTGCCAAGGGTCCCAACTCACAGTTTCTCCTACCTCCGCACTGCCGCGATGCATCTGTGTACGCCGGAGGAACGGGAATGGGCGAGCAGCACGCGTGCGTTGATGAAGTGGCGGAGCTGGCCTACGATACGGGATAGCACACCCTAAGACACAAGGGTGTACTGCCAGAAGAGGAGAGCTGGAGCGATTAATCGGATCACCACTCGCGGATGAAGATGACGATGGGGTAGGTGAGTCGGGTGGATGAAGGTGCATGACGGTAGTAGTAGAAGAAGGAGGAGCGATGATGGGGTCGACAGGAGCGAGGATGGCGGAAGCCGAAGGCACGCTCGCCTCCCCTATAATAGTGTCCCTAACGGACGTCATACTCGGAGCTCATACAAGATCCTCCCCGGGTATAGGTGTGCCAAATGCTACTGGCGGAAGGCTCCTGCCAATAGCAGTGATACTGCTCTCCTCCGAGAATTGCTCACGCGCTGCCATCATCTCCCACTGTAGTATGACTACAAGCTCCTGCAGATCAGTATAATCTGCCTCGGACATGTCGAGGTGGTCCATGTTGACCTGGTGTAGAATAAAATCTACCTCACTAGATGCTGCACATGCAGACTGCACAACTCGTGAATACAGCGTCATCTACTTCTCTGCTGCCAAAGACGATGGAACTGCTGTTGTTGTATCCTCCTGGGGGTCAACCAAGGTCGCAATGTGCTGAGACACTGGAACATCGGATGCAGCTGCAGGTGTCGCATCCACATCATAGCTCGTGTTTGTCATGGGAGGAGTGAGAGGTCGCATGTCGAGAGAGAAGGAGAAGGAGGAGTCGTCAGAGTCAGTAGAGCATGTGGAAACGTCGTCCGTGAAGGTACTGCCACTCTTGACGTCGATGCGATCGGCACGGTCACCAACAGGTGAAACCGAGGGGGCAGAACTCAGCTCTTGCTGGCGAGGTGACTCCATCCGCGTGTAGGGATCTGCACCAGTGTCCTCAACTGCCGCCGTAGTGGACACAGGTGTGCAGGGCTCCGGCTCGACAATGTCCGTCAAGGCGACCAACAAGCGCAACTGGCGTTCACGCACTGTCTCGCCGGGAAGGCTGGTCGCTGCCACATGCTCAATAATGGAGTGTAGACCACCATCTGACTCCGTCATGTGTGTCGGTGCTCCGTCCTGTGCACGGGACATAGACTCAGGGAACATGGGTGACTCCTGACGCTGAAGTTGGTGCTCAGGTAGCGCAGATGACACGGTGAAACCTGTTGAGTCTGTTGCAGCACGTGTCCCAATGACATTTCTCAGAACCGCTGCTCTCAAGAATGCTTCAACCTCCAAAAGACCAACCGGCCGGCTCTGCCCATGCACCGCGTCTGCTGTAGTATTGGTGTGAATCTCGTGCACCAACGCCCCGGAAGATCCGTGTGGGGCATCACGATCTACACGGGGTCCTGTGCCACCGCCAGGCCGCTACCGGTCATAGTCGCAAGTGGCACCGCCAAGGCATGCGGGACTTGCACTCCTCCTGATGCAACCTGCTGCTGTTGAACGTCCGGCTCCTACCCTAGTGTAGATGTCGAACTCGATGACATACATGTCTCAAGCCCTGCAGCCTGCGCCGGACTGCTGTGAGACAGCTGCACACACTCTCTCAAAACTCTGGTAGACGCATCCCGATTCATACGGGACTCTTG
Source organism: Penium margaritaceum (assembly GCA_023375785.1). NCBI lineage: Eukaryota > Viridiplantae > Streptophyta > Zygnematophyceae > Desmidiales > Peniaceae > Penium > Penium margaritaceum. The sequence continues at coordinate 39,641 of SZWC01008365.1, read as the reverse complement.
TGTCGTCGCTACGCCTCCACCGGTCGGACCCGCGAGCGGCACTGCCCAAGGACGCCGTGCCTGCGCTCCTCTTGATGTCGCCTGCTACTGTGGAAGATCTGGATCCAACCTGGGCGACGAAAGGCAACTCTCCACCATGAAGGCCATGTCGGGGTCAGACTCCACGCCATGTAAAGTCACCGTATCATCTGAGTCTGTCTAAGCTGCCGCTCGGGCAGCACGGCCCGTCACGATTGCGGATCCTGTCACCACGGTCATATCAGGCAATGCGCAGTGACCACACTCCCCCTCGACAGGTACAGCAACGGAGGCGGAGGAGGTGGAGGATGTATCAAAACTGGCACAAGCACGCCGTGCGGAGCGCTGACGCCGACGCCGCGGAGTCACTCGATTGCAATGACTGCATGAAGACATATCATCGCGAGATGGCATCGTGGTCGCAGCAGAGTGGAGGATCGAAAGGATGGTGGCAGCCTGGGACTCGCTGGCAGATAGAGCTGAAGGTACACCATTGGATGAGGAAGGAGGAGAGGATGGAGGAGATGTGATCAAAGAAGCCGTCGACAAACGAGTAGCAGAAGCACGCTCAGTGATGACGAGGTCACAAAGCCGCTGCACTGTCTACCGGAGGCCGTGGATCTCAGCGAATATGCTCGCCAGAGGTCCAGCTAGGGGACCACACAATTATCTCAGCTATGCTCAAGCTTGCTGCACTCGCGGGTGGTGAAAAATCACCACTCGACCACACAATTATCCCAGCACCCTGACTAGGCCTGTTTGAATACGTGCCCGGAAGGCACTACACAATTCCTCCATACACAAACAATTTGTATGCAAACTGAAGAAGATTGTGCAATTCCCTGCTGACTGAGCCAAGAGATTGTCTGAAATGAAGCTGACGTCATCATGGTGAAGTGGCCAGAGGGACGCCTCTTTCTCAAGTGATCAGTCACCTGCAACAGTGAGTTGAGCGTGCAATTGGAAATAATTTTTAGGGCATGCATGCCTATGCAAAAACGAACATGAGCTCTGTGTGTGAGTGCGATGCAAGACGGCAAGAATTTGGCTAAGTCTGGAACGCCGAGTATAAAGAACAAGGAGGGTTTACAAATGAGCCCCTAGCGGGCTTATATAGGGGCGCCGACAGCTAACCGCACCGGGCCCCGTCACCCCTGCTGAACCCAAATGAGTCAACAGGGAGAACACACTGCACACACTACAAGAGCAACAAAGGTGGTCTCCTCGAGGCACCGGAACAGCTCTCCGAGTGCCCGGGTCTCGACCACCGAGAAAATATGAGCAGAGCAAAAAAATCTCAGAATCAACGTGCAGACATCACAGACGACTTTTCGAACATCGGAAGCCCCACAACAGCCATCGGGTCTCCTCGTCGCACCGGTACAGTCAACCGGGTGCGCGGGTCTCAACCCACCGAGAAAACTCTCCTACCTCCTGACAAGCCCACATGGCTGCCGGAGCGCATGGACCGCGTCTCGCCGGCGCTGTCGTAGGTGATGAAGAAGTCTCGGTGCAGTCCGGAGGCCCGTCGTGCTGTCACACCCTCCTCTGCCATATACCCTGAATGTGGGTATATCGGTAAACTAGCAGTGCCGTTCGTGACGGGTGGAAGCCACACAAACCAACACGTGCAACGAGGCCAGAGGTCACCTTGTGGTACTCAACACAAACCAACACTCTCCCATGACCCACAGCTGACTGACACGACGACACTCACAGGAACGATGTCACAAGATTTGACAAAGGATAGCACTATACACGAGCACAGGCACAACCATTCAACGGGGAGCATCACGAGCACACAACAGTCCAACATTGTGCACAGCTGCCTTGAAGGCATTGCTGGTCAGTGCCTTCGTAAGGAAGTCAGCTCGTTGCTAACAGGTGTCAACCCACACAATCTGGACATCTCCTGCAGCAACGCGCTCACGCACAAAATGATGCGCCACATTGATATGCTTTGTACAAGTGTGGTGCATGCCATCGTGCTCAGCAATAGCTTCCGTGCTTTGATTTTCGCAGCGCAAGGTGATGCAGCGAATGGGAACGCGCAACTGCTGCAGCAAGCTACACAACCAGACGCTCTCACAAGTCCCTGCACCAAGAGCAACATACTCTGCTTCACTGGAGCTATGTGCAACACACCCTTGCTTGCCACTCTTCCAGGAAATCGCAGTCCTTCCGACAAGGAAGACATAGCCAGTACGGCTGCGTGCATTAGTATCGTGCGCCCAGTCACTGTCAGTGTATCCATCAACAACCACCGACGGCTGTGCCCGGTAACAAAGACCAATACGGGGGATGGTGAACGCATACCTTCGAACACGTAGTGCAGCTTCCATGTGTCGCGCCCGTGGACACTGTGAGAATTGAGCGAGAAAACTTACAGCGAAGGCTACCTCTGCCCTTGTAGTAGCGGCCAGGTACATCAAAGACCCTATGACTCTCAGGTAGTCAGTCACATCCATTGACTCCCCCAGCCTAGACACGTCAAGTGTCTTCAACAGCCTCTGTCTTGCGGGCGTCATCGGCGTCGATGCAGTGGGCACAGACTCTAGCAAGGAGGCAAAGCGCTTCCCCAAGCTCCTGACGTATGCAGCCTGGTGAACATGCAGAACGCGCCGAGTACGATCACGCTCGAGCTCCATGCCAAGGAAAACAAGTGCTGGGCCCAAGTCCTTCATTCTGTACGCAGACTATAGTAGGGACTTCACGGCTGACACTGCCTCTCGACTCGGAGACGCGATGAGCAAGTCATCAACATAGACAAGGATGGCGGCGAACGGTATGGAGCGTGGAGTGAAAAAGAGGGCTGGATCCACCGTGCTACGACGGTATCCCCCCTTCTCCAGAGTGGAGGTGATCTCCTGATTCCAACACCGCGGCGACTGTTTGAGGCCATAGAGGGCCTTTCGCAGACGCTAGAGTCTGTCCGTGCCATCAGAGAACCCTGGCGGTTGCACCATGTAGATGTCCTCATCTAGCTACCCATGGAGAAAAGCGTTGTTGACGTCCATCTGCTCGAGCTCCCAATCATGGTGTGCTACGAGACTCAGCAGTGCCCAAGCTGTGGTGTAGCGTCCGACGAGGGCAAACGGTTTGTTGAAGGTGACACCTGGCACTTGGGAAAATCCCTTGGCGGTAAGACGTGCCTTGTACTTGTCGAGCTAACCAGTGCGTTTGTACTTCCTGCGGAATACCCATCGGGCACTGATGGCCTTGTGGCCTGGCGGGAGGTCAACCAACTCATACACGGCATGGTCATCAAGAGCCCTTAGTTTGACCTGCATGGCAACCTCCCACTGTTTGGATTCCGGTGCAGTCCGTGCTTGCTGAACTGTGGCTGGGTCCGGCGACGCAGGTGTGGCAGCAACAGTTGCATGACACTCTGTAATGCTGCCAAGGACAACGGCTTTGAGAGCATGCTCGTGCTCTGACAGGAGCAGAGTATGGCCAAGCACTGGGCCAGGGTGGACAACCACCGTGGCCAGGCCAAGGACGTCCACGCCGGTTGGCAACGTTGGGGACTGCACCAGCTGAGACTGGGAGGGATGCACAGAAGAAGACTCAACTGTGGTAGAGCGGGACAGGAGCGCACGCAGGCGACCGCCTCGATCAAACGGCTCGATAGGAGCAGGACCGGGGGGAACGGTGGCCGGACTGGGCTGGGCCGGTGTGACAGGAGACAACGGACTGGACGGGGTAGCAGCGGAGTGTGCACGTGAGGCGGATGCGGGGGACGTCCCGGCGGGAGAGACCGGAATCTCGAGGGAGCTAGACGACATAGACGAAAGCACGTCAGAGGGCGACGAAGTCGCAGTGCCGGGTTACGGCGAGCGCTCCGAGGGTAAAGGCTGCGGATGGGAGACCGCAGCAGGGACCACAGGGGTTGAGGGGGCTGAGCCGCCCGCAGGCCCCCAGGTGCCGACGCCCCCCCACAATTGAGAGAGCGGGAGCAGGGAGGTAGTAGACGAATCACGACAGAGATGATGAAGGAAGACAGACTCGAAGAATAGGGCATCACGAGACTCAATGACGCGCTGGCGCTCCTGATCCTAGAAGCGCCAGGCCTTTGACTGGGAGGAGACACCCAAGAAGGGACAAAGACGACCACACGGGGAGAGCTTCCCATTGCGAAGGTCCTGAGGTAGCTAGACAGACACAATGCTACCCCACACGCGGGCAAGACGGAGATCAGCACGAGTGTCGTACCAATGCTCAAAGGGCGTCAAAGTGCGGGGAAGCGAGCCGTGCGGCACTCGATTCCAAACCCAGGTCATGTAACTCATGGCCTCAAAGGCGAACAAGGGAGGGAGACCGGACTCAGAAAGGAGGGTGCAGACGCCGTCGGTAAGGGTTTGATTCCAACGTTCAGAGACTCCATTTCGTTGAGGTGTGTAAGGAGCAGAGGTCTCCAGACACACCCCCTAGGACTCAAGGAACCGAGTGGTGGGACCAAGGAATTCACCGCCACGGTCACTGCGAAAGACGCGCAGCGAACGCTAATAGGACCGCTCAGCCTGAACCAGCCAAGACGCAAGGACCTCAACCACATCGCTCTTTCGGCGAAGAGCGAAGATCCAGCGAAAGCGCAAAAAATCATCCGTGAGACACAAAACATAACGCCCAACACCCCCAAGGAACTCATGGGACAGAGGCCCCATGACGTCAGCATGAACAAGGTCAAGGGGATGAGAGGAGTGAGTGTCAGACGAAGGGAAGGGAGAGAGATGCATTTTTCCCTGAGCACAGTCAAGGCAGTCGGAGGGACAAGGGGAGGGAAACGTGGACAGTGACAGGCTAACAGCAGGTTGCAGACGAAGCATGCGAGTGATGGCATCAGTGTGCACATGGCCAAGGCGGCGATGCAAGAGCTAGACATCAGTAGGGGAGAGGGAAGGTTCAACATGGGCAAGAGCAGAGCCAACGCAAGGTGTGGAGGGCAAGTAAAAGAGGGACACGATACAGCTTGTCACAGTGAACCCCCCGCAAGACAGCATGTCCAGAGGAATGGAGAGTGACAATCCCAACACCCTGACTGGCAGAGAAACCCATACCCTGATTGCCAAGGGAGATCACCGACAGTAAGCTGAGCTCCAAATAAGGCACGTACAGAACGTCAGGCAAGAACAGGGTACCACTTGGACCTATTAAACGAACAACGCCCACACCTTGAACGGGGAGTAACTGGCCGGACCCAGTCTGGAAAAAGCAAACGGAGCCAGTAGGACCTAACGAGACAAAGGCAGAATGGACAGAGGTCATGTGGTGGGTGGCCCCAGAGTCGAGGACCCAGAGGTCACCGGAGGCACGAACGTGGGGGAGAACACCACAGGTGGCAACAACGCCAACAGAGGAAGGCGACGAATCACAACTAGCAAGACGACGAGGGAGGACGACAGACTGCCAGTGCTCAACCCACGGCATAGACGCGGGCGACAGACCGAGAACGTGACCGGAGGGACCCCCACGAAGATCAGTGTCACTGGAACAAGCAAGACATCTGGCCAACGAAGACACGTTCTCACCTCCCTGATCGCGAAGGTGCAGGCGCTAGAGAAGCGACTGCTGCAACTGGCGCTCGCCGGCGATGGAAGGCACAGGCGACGGGGCCGGAGAGCTCGCAGGAGGGGGAAACCACGAAGGAAGGGCGTAGGCAGGGGAAGGTGGCCCAGCGTAGGCAGGAGCTCCATAAGATGGCGGCCAGCCCCAAGGGAATGGGACGGATGGAGGAGGGGAGGAAGCGCCTGCGGTGGAGTAGACCTGGGCAGAGGAGGAGCTGGCGGTCCGGAGGGAGGAGCCGGAGGTGGATCTGGTACCAAAGGAGGAGGAGGAGCCAGCAGTGCGGGCCCAGTGTGCAAGCATGGCCCGTGCGAGGCGAAGGTTGTCAGGGGGCTCAGGGCACTTGCATGCGGAGTGCTCGGAGGAGCCGCAGTTCCAGCACACCACCTCACCAGGAACCCGGGAAGTGGTGGTCGCTTTGGCCGGCCCCTTGCCCTTGCCACGGCCACGACCGCGGCCACGACCCTGAGAGGCAGGGGCGGAGGCTGTTCTGGTCGAAAAAGAGGAGGAGGATTTAGAGGACGATGCAGCTGAAGAGGCGGGAGAGGAGAAGGAGGTGGTGGCAGCAGCGACACCAGCGACTGTAGTATGGTGAAGGCGTTTGTTTTGGAGGCTGGTTCACCAGGCAGCAAGCCTCTCAGCAACAAAGTCCCAGAGGGCACCAACACCAGGTGGGGAACGGGGTGGGACTGGCTCGAAAGCAAGGCGTTGTAGCTCCACTGCCTTGACGTCCCGGAGGAGGTCAGACAGCTCTGGGATCAACCCGTTGACCATGGTGTGCATGGCGGACAGTTGACCTTGCGCTGCCTCGCCAAGCTCGCACAGCAGTTTGAGCCCTCGAGCCCAATAGGCGTCAGCTGACTCGTCTGCTCGCATAAAAAAGGTGTTAAATTGCATGGTGAGTGCGCTCTGAGCCGCCTGACCAGTGATGGTGGTGCGATGCCGAAGCATCGTGTAAGCACCGATGGGGTCAGCTGGGTGTTGAATTCCGGGGTCGGCATTGTACGTGCCAATGTCGTCAACAAGGGTCTCTGGGGCAGCGGCAATGAGGGCACGGACAACGCGGGCGATCTCGGCAGCAAGAGGCATGAAAGGAGGGACAGCGGGGAAATAGTACTCCCAGAGGCGTTCCCCCAGCGCCCATGCACTGAAACGGGTCTCCCAAGAGGAGAAGACAAGTCCAGTGGACAAGACGGGAGGCCGGGAGAAGAAGTCGTGCTGGCGAGACATAGCAGTAGGAATGGCAGCAAGTGGAGTGATAGCAGGATCAACAGGGTCAGCAGCTGCGGTGCTAGAGGCGGATGGGGTGGAAGAGGCACTTGCAATGGTACCACCAGAGGCACCAGCCGGTAAGATAGAGGCAGCAGGCAGGCGCCTGAGCACAATGGCAGCAACCTCATCCGCAAAGGCAGCGCGGTTGTCGTTAGCAACTTTGAGGCGCTCTTCCGCCTCACGCTGGGCCTCGCGAGCGAGGTTCAGCTGACGCTGAAGGTCGGCTATGGCCGACTCGTCGTCACCAGGCATGGTGACAACGGAGGGGCCCTGTCGGAAAAATTCCGGCAGAGTTTCCCCCGCCCAAGTGGGCGTGGGAAAACTGGAACTGCCTTAGGCACGTTGGATGTACTGTAGGACAACCTAACCCAAGGCACACAGCCAAGCCACAGCAGGGGAGAAACAACGTGCAGGCAGGAGAGACAAGAAGATGCCACAAGCCCTCACGAGGAGCGAGGTGGGCTACGCAAAAAGACAAGGAGTGGTGCGACTATGGCAGCTGCTGCGGCGGATAGAACAGAGAGAAGGGATGCAGCCGGTACCATCAGGGCCAGAACACTTGTGATGAAGGCGGCACCCACAGTGGGAAGAACTGCCACTGCAGAGATGGCTGCTGCAGCGAGGATGGTGATGTCAAAGGGTGCAGATGCGGCAGATGCGACGGCGACGGCTATGGAGGTGCGGATGGCTGAGGCAGCTGTAGACACAGCAGAGGCTGCAGCAGTTGTCGAGGAAGCCACAGCTGCTGCGGCTATGGCTAACTGTGTCCCAATGTCTGCCGCTACTGCAGCTATGGGTCCAGCTACTACTACGGCCTCAGTGTACGACTCTGCAGCACGTCCTGCGGAAGTTGAGGTAGGGGCGTGTGCTACGCGGGCTGCTGCGACAAATGTGGCAGCGGCTGCAGTGGTGGTGTCTATCACAGTGCAAGCGGCTCGTGTGAGCTTATGTGCAAACTCCACGGTGTCTCGACGAACATTGGAGTACAAAGCCGAAGGAACGGCGTTGTGCAGCGGCTCAACCCCCCCAAGGAATTAGGGTGAATTGGACTTACCGGACTTTGTGGTGCAGACCGCGATGAAGATGGGGCGTCCGCGGCCACGTGAACGTCGTCTCTCCGGTGACTGGACTGATGCGTTGGTCACTCCCTGTGGTGCTCACCAGAAGATTGCGCACCCGGCAGCTCCGAGGACGCCAGGTTGGCAACGCGCACCACTGCAGTGGTGCGTGCGTGTCAGTGGTAGATGCTGCTACTGCCGTCACGCTCAAGAGTGGCATGACTCCCACTGACTTCACTGCGTGGTCGCAGTTGATCTGCGGCTTGCGGCTGCCGATGCGAGCTAAGGCTGCCGTGGGAGATGCAGCTGCTACTGCAGTGCAGATGGCGGTGCTGCCGGCAGTGCGGCCAGCTGCTGTGATAGCCCTGGCCGTGGGGTGTGGCTGTATCATGGCCGCTGCTGCTGACGCTAGAGCACTCGGAAAGGCAGCTGCGGTACCGCTTATGCTGCTGCTCTGTGTCGCTGCTGCAGCCGCTTTGCTCTGCTGCTGTGCTGCCGGGCTGCCGGGCTGCTGATGTGGAGCTAGGCAGTCAGCTACCACTGCCACAGATAGGCACGTACGTGAGGCACGGATGGCACGGATGGCATTGATGGCACGGATGGGCACGGATGGGATGGATGGCACAGATGCCAGGCACGGATGGAAGGTGCGGATGCCGTTCGGTGAGGAGTAGGCACCGTGGAGAGAGGAGGTGCCGCGTAAGAGGTGAGAGGAAGACGGGTCCAGAGTGGGGGATCCGTCGCCAAGAGAGGGGAGGCCGTGGTTGAGGCAAGGAGGTTGGCTGCCGAGAAGGGCGAAGGGCAGCCAGAAGAAGGCCTGCCTGAGTGTGAGTCTCTCCCAGTGCAACTAGAGAGTGAGCAGCGTAGCCCACGACGGCAGGGTGAGCATACGACGCCAAGAGTGGCAGCCGCGGGTTCGGCCCAGAATACGTGGACGGCAGGTCGATCCGCCGTCCGGCTTCCACGCAGGATGCTCTGATACCAGTAGGCAGTCAAGACTGACCGCTAGAAGAGCTTACATGGCAAGGAACTCAAGGATTGGGTCAAGCCATGGCGGGTCATGCGTGGAAGTCAAGAAAAATGGCTAAGAGTGAGTGAGACACACACACGAGAGGTGTTAGAAGTGGGGAAGTGAGAAGGGGAGCGTGCGAGCGAGCGGGGGGCGAGCTTGCTCAAGCTCGCTGCACTCGCGGGTGGTGAAAAATCACCACTCGACCACAAAATTATCTCAGCACCCTGACTAGGCCTGTTTGAATACGTGCCCGGTGGGCACTATACAATTCCTCCATACACAAACAAATTGTATGCAAACTGAAGAAGATTGTGCAATTCCCTGCTGACTGAGCCATGAGATCGTCTGAAGTGAAGCTGAAGTTATCATGGTGAAGTGGCCAGAGGGACGTCTCTTTCTCCAGTGATCAGTCACCTGCAACAGTGAGGTGAGCGTGCAAGGAGGCCAGAGGTCACCTTGTGGTACTCAACACAAACCACAACTCCTCTGCCAGACCAAGATACGTGGGAGTATACTAAGGGGTGTAAGCCTGTGCGCTCACTTTCATGGACTTCAGGACCACCTTAGAAAATTGCACCATGGATGAGGGAACAGCTCTTCTCGGAAGTCTGGATAACACATCTGATGTATCTCAGCGACTTTAGCCATTCATGGTTGATAGTATTGTAGGTGTTGGAGAGGGAGAGGGGAGGGTGTGACTGTGCAAGTAGAGGCCTACAAGACTGTAGACGCCATGGACGAGCTGCTTGGAGTCAGTCACGTCAGGAAACGAAAGGAAAATAAATGAGGCGAGTGACTAGATGAGCTACAGGAGCTCGCTCCAAACAGTTCGGTGGATAGTGAGCCCACNGCCAAATACTGACGAGTCAGTCACATGTAGAATGTGATGTGTGTGCAAAGAGCCCATAGGTCATTGTGTGTACTGAACTGACACACCTATAGGCAGTGCCAGAAAGCATGGATGCAAGAGAGCAAGAGAGGTTGACTGCCATGGCGCTGAGAGGAGCAACAGTTAGGTTACGAAAACAAGGAACAACCAAAACAAGGAGTCACGGGCCACAGTAGTGCTGCCCGTCGGGAGCGAGCGAGCGAGCAGCGAGCTCGCTTTCACTCGCTCCCAAACGAGCTCGTGGTTCAAACCGCCATTTGCTCGTGGGTTTTGCCGAGACCACCCAGGAACAACCCGGGTATTTTCCTAAACACTAGACAAAACTAGCTTGAGCCAATGACCCAATTGTATCCATGCTAAACAGGCACATAAAGAATATTGTAAGCATGCTTGCGAGGTGAGGATGCCCGCATGGAGCTGCTTGCTGATTTCTTGACTGAAGCAGGTTGTCCGACGAAAGAATACGCCGACGGAAGGGTCCAGCTCGGAGTGTAGTCTCTTCTCTGGTCAATCACCTGCACAAGAGTGGTGGGTGTGCAGCAAGGCCAGAGGTCACCACGTCGAGACTGACACATAAACCAACAACACCAACACTTCCCCATGACCCACAGGCGACACACACGCACAGTACACAAAAGACAACACAATGCACTGTACAAGGATAGATGGCCACATCACGTTGATCACAAGCATCACCCAGGCACATCACGGAAATGGAACAAGCCAACAGCATGCACGATTATCTTGAAGAAGTTGCTGCTCAGCGAGGAAGTCAGCATGCTATTGTCGTGTGTCCACCTAGACAATGCGAACATCTCTTGCCGCAAAACGCTCAAACACAAAGTGATGCTCAAGTTAATGTGCTTTATGCGTGTGTGATGCATGCCATCATGCTCGGCGATGGCTTTCGTGCTTTGGTTGTCACATCGCAAAGTGATGCAACGGAAGGGCACACACAACTCTTGCAACAGTCGACACAACCAGACGCTCTCACACGTGCCTGTGCCAAGTGCGACATACTTTGCCTCGTTAGAGCTACATACCACACACCCTTGCTTTCCACTCTTCCAAGGCACAGCCATTTCCCCGATGAGAAATATGTACCCTGTGCAATTGCGTGCATCAACATCATGTGCCTAGTCACTATCGGTGTAACCGTCAACAACCACGAACGGCTGTGCTCTGAAGTGCAATCCGACTCATGCTGTGTAGAGATAGCATAGCGCACAGTATGAAAGGCGGCTTCTACGTGCCGTGCACGAGGGTGTTGAGAAAACTATGCCAGGAAGTTCACTGCAAATGCTACGTCTTCTCTCATAGTCGTGGCCAAGTACAAGAGGGAGCCGATGACTCGGAGGTAATCGGTAACATCCACCGGCTCCCCCACCTTGGACACGTCAATTGTCTTCAGCAACCATTGACCAGCTCGGGTCACCAGTGTCTACGCAACAGGTACACACTCAAGCAGTGACGCAAACCTTTCCCTGACCTGGTGGACATGGAGAGTCTGACGATGGCGATTGTGCTCGAGCTCCATCCCCAGGAAGACATGAGCAAAACCCAAGTCTTTCATTTTATACGCGGACTGTAACACCGTCTTCATTGCCTGTACTGTAGAAGTGTTGGGCGACGCAATCAACACATCACCGACATAGACCAGGATCGCGTCAAACGGTGCAGATGACTGACTGACAACCAGGGCATGATCGATTGTGTTGCGCCCATACCCCCCCTTCTCCGGGGTGGAGGTAATCTATTGGTTCCTACACTGCAGCGACTGCTTCAAGCCATAGAGGGCATTCCGCACCCGGTAGACTTTGTCAGTACCATCTGAGAACTCTGGTGGCTGAGGCATGTAGATCTCGTCGTCCAAACGCTCGTGTAAGAAGGCTTTGTTCATGTCCATCTGCTCCAGCTTTGAGTCATGATGGGCAACAAGACAAAGAGGTGCTCGGGCGGTGGTATATCGACCAGTGGGAGCAAGCGTCTCATCAAAGACGACGCATAGAACCTGGGAGAACCTCTTTTCCATGAAGTGTGCCTTGCACCGGTTGACTGTGCCGTCCGGTTTACGCTTTCGTCGGAACACTCAACATGCTCAGACGACCTTGCAACCTGGTGGAAGATCCACAAGCTCAATGTAGCGAACGGACGGGAAGCTTGGCCCAATGGTCCAACATTGCGGTGATTGAGGGTCTCTGACCCTCAACCCATCCCATCCGCCGCCCCACAGGCCAGGTGTAGCGAACGGACGGGGAGCTTGGCCCACTAAGCCAAAATTCTGGCGATTGAGGGTCTTCGACCCTCAACCCATCCCATCCGCCGCCCCACAGGCCAGGACCCATTCTATCCACGTGGCACACCTCACGTTACATTCCTCCCACACACGAATAGACCCGTCCAGGGCGTCCACCAAGGGTATTGAACCCCGGCGCTCTGAGACCAAATGGAGCGAACGGACGGGAAGCTTGGCCCATTGGGCCAAAACCGCAGTGATTGAGGGTCTCCAACGCTCAAACCATCCCATCTGCCGCCCCATAGGCCAGGACCCATTCAAGCCATGTGGCACACCTCGCACTACACTCAAAGACAACATGTTCCTCCAAAGCTGCAAGTTCCTCCTTTATGGCCCGCTCCCATTGCTGGACATCAAGAGCCTCTGGCGCCTGACGCACTGTGTTGGGCGTTGGTGTCAGAGAGACTGCTGCGACAGCCAAATGACACTTAGCAACATCGCATGACACAGCTCCAGAAAACAGCACGTTCTAACTCGGTCGCAATGAGTGACTACCCAAGACGTGTGCTGGGGTGCACAACCCTGATAGCAAGGCCAATGGCATCAAGGCCCGTGGTCGGCTGTAGTTCAGGACGCTGAGCATGAGAAGCAATAGGACGTATCTGAGACGTGGATGGAGCCATGTAAGAGGCTCCAAACCGAGCAGGGAGGGTGTGAAGGCGCCCTCCACAATTAAAGGGTGAAAACGATGCTATAGGCAGCAATAGAGGCATAGCCAAGAGGATAGGTGTAATGAGTACGAGGCCAGAGTCTGGCGGCACTGCCGGCAAGATGGTAATGGTAGAACGTGACCAAAATCAGGGTTTATTTCCAATGTGGCCTAAATGGTCTTCACTTGTGAGTTCTGGTCGATCACCCAAAATGCATACAATAAAAAATTGGTGCATAAAAAAGTGTATTCCTCTATGCAAACATTTTTCAGAAATCATCAACATCAATGCATGTAAGTAGAGTCCAGATATACATTCACCGCATAAGGCGTTCATTATTATGGATTACATGTACCACACACTAGCTTTTGTTAGAATTCCATGTTCACTCATATGTTTTATTCCAAATACATTTGTTGATTCAATGTTTTAGGGGAGAGGTGATTGGTCGTATATGTCACTTGTGTTAATGGCTTTGTTTTTTGCGAGTTATGAGTCTAAGCATGAGCTTCTGGTCGCCTCACGATATGGTTGTGGAAGTTGGACAGAGTTGCGAGATAGAATCATTTACGAAGGGAATAACACAACTTCGCATTAGGTTTTGGACATGGACATGAATTCATGAGTTGCAGGGCTAGTCACAAGCTTCCCAATGCACCAAAACACGTACGATTTGTTCTCGCTACGTCTGCCAAAGCATGGCACCCCAATCTAGCTGCACAGTTAGCAACGTCCACGACGTCCGCCCGCCGAGGTACCCTCACACATCAAGGACCCATCAAAATGCCTATCCGTAGGCGCATATGTCCCGACACGTGGCGATGCCCCCTACGCTTTTGGATTCCGTTTTGAGGAATTACCTCGAAAACTTGTCCCTGGACCTGCAGTCGGAATTCTGACTGTCCCCCTGTAACAAACTGTACAATTGAGTTTTGGACTCCAAGCCATAATTATGGCTAAGTCCCTCAGTAACAACCTGCACTACTGGTTCGGGTGGACCTTATCTACCGGATGCCTTGACAGTCTTCTGAGGCTAAATATCCAGATGGACATTTGTTACTTGTTCCGGTGGATTTTCCACCGGCAGTTGAACCGCGGCGGACTCCCCAAGTCGTCGAGCTTACCCCTACTTGGAAGCCCATATCGATTCCAGTGAAGCAACTTCCACTAGATTTAGCAACTCGCCAACTTTCAAAAACATTAATCCAATCTGGATTTGGAGCACTCCTGAGGCAGCTAGAGTAGATTGGGAGGATTGTCCCCCTCAAGCGGCTTGTCGACTCCTCTCGGCGTCGCCTCAGGCATGCTAAGGGGCCAAAAAATATAGTAGAAGGTGACAACTGAGAGGACGCTGCTGCAAGAGAGAGGACAGGATACGCTGAGGGGCCACTTGCCACAGGGAGAGGAACAGTAGGCGGGGACGAAAAGGGTTTCGAGGATGACAAGGGTGCAGAGGATGACGAGGGTGACGACAAGAGCGCCAAGGATAGAGGAGGTGCGGAAGCTAACACGGACGACTGACCAAGCTCTAAGGCTGAGACTGGTCGAGGGTCCTCCTCTGGCTGAAGAAGCAAGGGGAGGGAGGATGAGGATGCACGACGCTCAATGTCACCTAGGAAGACAGACTCAAAGAAAAGGATGCCCTGTGATTCAACGACACGAGGACGGTCGGGGTCCTAGAAGCGCCAGGCCTTAGACTAAGCCGAGACGTCCAAGAAGGGACACAGACGACTGCGAGGAGACAGGTTTCCATGACGGACGTCCTCAGGAAGCCAATCAATGGCAATGTAGCCCCACAATCAAGCAGGATTCTAGTTGATGCAGCGACCGTGCCAGCGCTTTAACGGTGTGACTGGCTTGGGGGTGGTGAGTAACGCGATTCTAGACCCAAGTCATGTAGCTCATCACTTTTAAGGCAAAGAGCAGAGAGAGGCGAGGCTCAAAGAGTAAGGAACGTACGTCATCAGCGAGTGTACAATTC
>SZWC01008365.1:6361-24429 GCA_023375785.1 Penium margaritaceum | reverse complement strand
TATAACAACGCCGGTTCGTCGGCGTTGCCTTTGACACTCCCTGCTGGCGTCCCTTTTATCATTGGTGCTAGGCACAACGAGGGATCGCAATGCCGCATTGATGATGACGTGGCCGTCATCGATGCGGTTTCTTCTTCACCTCCAAAGACTCCATCTTCCCCTGCGGTTACAGCGGCATCATCTTTGACCATGCCTCCCTCAGTGGAGTCAACGTCACCGTCGCGGACTCCAGCTGTTGCTTCTTCCTCTGGCACTGCCGCTGTTGCTTCTTCCCCTCCTTGCATGCCGCTGTTCATCGCAGTGGAGAAGGGCAAGGCTCGTGCGCCGCTGAATCCTCTCTCTTCCGATGACGACATGCCCATGATGCCAAGACGTCAGCGTCCACATCGTCCGGGACCAGTCGTCATCGGCAAGAACCCGTCTCCCAAACAGTCCAGCATTGAATTGGAGTCAAGCAATGACTCGACGGACACTGAGTGCCTGGTTTTGACAGTGAGCAACAACACTTCATCCGGCACTTCGTCAACCTCCACAACCAGCGCAAAATGTGGTCGCTATGCTGACTGGTTTGGAAGCGGCCACTTTCTAACAATCTTCAACGTGTTCAAATCCTCACCGTCCGCTTATGTCGCCGTCAAGCATCTACAGTCAACCTTCCGCACGCCGGATGGATATTCAGTGTACGACTGCCTCTCCCCAAGCACTGTCCTTGGCTGGTTTGAGCCTGGCACAAAGGTGGTGAAGAAGGAGTACGAGATGGCGGTGATCGCGTCCGTGGCGGCAGTTCCCGCTCCACCTGTGACCGGCAAAAAAGGAAAGCAGGGTTACCTGTGCAAGCGAGCGTGGATCGCAGACCATTCGATCATGACGAAGGAGATTACAAAGAAGCTTATGGACGCTCGCGGTGCTGGCGTGACTCTGAACTTGAAAGTCATCCGTCAGGAGATCCGCGGAGTAATCGCCCGTCATGCGCCCGACAGGCTGCATCGATTGGTTGCTCGGGCTTTCGGCTGGCAATGGGTCCGCAAGTTCGTCACCCGCCAACTTGGTTGGGCGTGGCGTGCTGGCACGACAACTGCACAGAATTTTCCTGCTAACTTTGAAGTTAAAATTCTCATGTTCCATCGTAGATGTGCATGCATGGTGAGGATGTGTGGCATCAAGCCATTTATCGTGTTGAACGCAGATCACACTGGCGTCAAGCTTCTGCCATCGGCGGGGCACACGTACGCTCCACTTGGATCCGAGGACATAAGCGTCCTCAGTATGGATGACAAGCGAGCCATCACGACTCTCGTCACGTCATCCATGACCGGGGAGCTGTTGCCCATGCAGCTCATCTTCGCGGGGAAAACCCCTCGCTTGCTCCCATAGGGTTCGCATGCGGAAAAATTGCACGATGCTGGGTGGCATCTGACACAGACCGCATCACACTGGGTAAATGGGGAAATGACAAAGGAATGGGTTTGTAACATTGTGTTGCCGTACTACAAGCGTAGGTGTGCAGCCTTAGGTGTCCGTGAGGGTGATGCATACATCTTATTGGTGTTAGACACGTGGCGTCTGCACTGCAGCGGCGCTTTCCTCGAGTAGCTGAACGAGAATTTCCTGTTTATGCGGGCGTTCTACGTGCCGCCTGGATGCACTGGAAAAGCGCAGCCTACTGATGTGGGACTCATGCGTCCGTTAAAAAACAAGCTCTAAGAACTGTTCGCTGCATGGGGCACTCAGCGTCCGAGGCTGGAATGTTGATGCACAACGGTATGAAAGAGTTGAAAGACGCTGTATGTGAGTGGTTCTTGGAGGCTTGGAAGAGCATGCATCATGCCAAGCCCATGGTGAAAAACGCATGGGCCAAGGCCAACTTCCCTTGTGATTTTGACCTGGATTTCTAGCGTGCTGCTGCCCCATACACAAGGGAGCTACTGTTCACGACTGACACGTATGATGCAGATGATGAGGTGCTGTAATTTGTCCTTTATTTCTTTCATGAAGATTTTTTCTCGCACGTTGCTTCTCATTGCTTTACCATGCACCTCCCCGTCCCACATGTTTTTCGTCCACATTCCAGTTCATTTTTTTGACGAACACAAACTACTGCATTTTCCAGTTGAATTTCCACCCAATAGTACATCCCAACCATACACCAAGTGGTGCTGAACCAAGGAACCAAATCTCGGTAATGAAACCTTGAATTCGACTATTGAGCTTTGTAATTTCTTTGGACAAACTTTAAACTCCACGAAGGAACATTTTTTACGAGATTCAACTACTACAAAAAGAGATAACATCGAATATCAAGAGCAGTAGGGTACTTAGAAACTCCGTTCTGTTGGGCTGTGTAAGGAGCATTCAGCTCAAGATGCACCCCATGAGATTCAAATAGACGGGCGGTGGAACCCAGAGACTCACCACCACGGTCATTGCAGAACTCACGCAGGGACCGTTGACAAGCACCCTTGGCTTAAGGGAGGCACATGGTGAGGATAGAGCAGGCATCGATCTTTGACGAAGAGTGGAGACCCAGCGATAGCTGGAGAAATCTTCAGGTAGACGTAAGACATAGTGACCTTGTCCACCAAGGAAGTCATGGGACAGAGGGCCCATGACATCGGCGTGGAAAAGGTTGAGGGGATAAAGGGATTGTGTATTGGAGCAAGAGAATGGTGTGTGATGCATTTTGCCCTGAGGGCAACGAAGGCAGTCAGCAGAGCAAGGGAGAGGAAACATAGAGGGGTAAAACACCAAGAGCTGGCTGGAGGCATAGCATGCTGGCAATAACATCACTATACACATGCCCAAAGCGATGATGCAAGAGTTGCATATGCGCGAATGACAGAGAGGGTGCAACATGTGCAAGAGGAGTCACAATAGAAGAGGAGGCAAGCACAAACAAGGGCGCGCAATACATGCACTCACAAGAAACACTACAAAGCACAACACGACCATTGGGACACAGGGAGATTATGCCAACACCATGACTGGCAGTGAAGTCCATGACCTGTTTGTCTTGAGTGGTCGCAAACAACAAGATTAGTTCCAGCGAGGGCACATAGAGAA
Source organism: Penium margaritaceum (assembly GCA_023375785.1). Taxonomy (NCBI): domain Eukaryota; kingdom Viridiplantae; phylum Streptophyta; class Zygnematophyceae; order Desmidiales; family Peniaceae; genus Penium; species Penium margaritaceum. Next base: position 21,369 of record SZWC01008365.1, on the reverse strand, counting down.
CGCCCCCGCCAGGTCCCACAAAGCGCACAATGCCCACACCATGGACACAAAGCAGCTGCCCAGAGCCAGTCTGCATGAAGCAAACAGAGCGAGCAAGACCAAGAGTGACGAATGTAGAACAAACAAATGCCATGTGATGGGTGGCCCCTGAATATAGAATCCAGAAGCCGCCAGATGCACAAACAGAGGGAAGAACACCACAGGTGGCGATCGTGCCAAGAGCAGGGATCAACGGGGAGGACTAACCACACGTAGCAAGACAACAAGGGAACTTCATAGAGTACCAATTCTCAATCCACGGCACGTCCCTGGACAAACACCCCTGAACAGCACCTGACAGACCCCTACAAATAATTCAGTCGGACCGACACATAAGACCTCCGGGAAATTCAATCATACTCTCACCTCCTTGATTGCATAGGAGAAGTAGATGAGTAAGGGACTGCACTGAGTCACATTCACCCTCGGCAAGGGAGGGTGTTGCCGGGCGTGTGAAGACAGATGGTGTAGGAGAAGACGGTACGTAGGGAGACAAAAACCATGCTAGCTGTGCGTACGCGTAGGAAGGGGGGCCGGTGTAGGACGGAGCCGAGAAGGGTGGTAGCCATCCCCAGGGGAAGAAGGGAAGAGGGATGGTACTGATTCTGACAGTAGACTGGGCAGCGACAATGGTGGAGCCGCATGCACGCTAGACAGTGGAGCTAGACGAGGAGGTGGATGAGGATGGACCCTAAGTGCGGGCCTAGGAAGCACGCATGGCCGCTGTCAAGCGTGCGTCATCAGGCGGTTTGGAGCACTTGCGAGCATTGTGCTCGCTCGAGCCACAGTTCCAGCAGACAACGGAGCTGGTGGGAGTGCGGGAGGAGGATCCACCCTTGTCCTTGTCCTTGGGCTTGTTGCGGCCACGTCCACGCCTGTAGCCCTAGTGGCGTGTGCTGCAATAGAGGAGGAAGATGTCAAAGAGGAAGTGGAGGTAGAGGGTATCGTCAGAACAGATGTGATGAAGGTAGCCACACCAGTAACTACGGATTGATGGAGATGTCTGTTTTGAAGACTGGTCCAGCAAGCATCGAGGTCCTCAAGGACATAATTCCCAAGGGCACCAATGCCAGGAGGAGACTTAGGAGGGAAGGGTTCAGAGGCCAGGCAGATGTGCTCGTTGGATTTAACCTCACAGAGCAGATCAGAAAGCTCTATGATGAGAGTGTTCACCTTAGTGAGAATCGATGATGATTGGCCTGGCACTATCTCTCCAAGCTCACGAAGAAGCTGGAGACAAAGGGCTCAATAGGCGTCGGCGGTCTCATCCGCTTGCATGAGGAGGGAGTTGAATTGTATGGTCAGGGGGCTCTGAGCAGCCTGGCCGGTGATGGTGGTGGGTCTTGACAAAAGGGCGTACGCGTCAATGGGGTTTTCTGCAGAGAAAACAGTCTCTTCAGTGAGATTATCAAGGGCGACAACAATGAGGGCACACACTACGCGGGCTGATTCAGCAGGGTATGGCACAATGTGCAGATCTATAGCAGGATCAACTGTGAAATAGTAATCCTACAGTTGCTCCCCTAGAGCCCACGCACTGAAGCTAATGACCCAAGTGAAGAAGGCCAGGCTGAGAGTGAGAGCAAGCGGCTTGGAGTGAAAATCATGCTGGCGCGGCGCAAGAGGGGAATGAGCGGCAGTATCAGATAAGTTACAAGATGTGGAGCCAGAGGAGGTAGAGCCAACACTAGGGGTGGTGGTACTTACTGTAGAAACATACATAGTGGGCATGCGTGCGAGAACTAGGGCAACAACTCATTGGCAAGCTTAGCGTAATCATCTTGGTGTGCTTTGAGGTGCTGCTCAGCGGTGCGTTGGTCTTCACTAGCAAGCTGTGACTCACATGATAGCTCTGTAATGACGGACTTGTTGTCACCAAGCATGGTGATGATGAATCACCCTGCCAAAAAAAATTCAGCAGAGTTTTTCCCGGTCCCAGTGGATGTGGAAAAGTAAGAGGTGCTGGAAGCACAGTCTTTACTGTGCTACACGACAGCTCTGCTACAAGGAAGCACCCCAGGCATAGAGAAGAGAGAACCAGGACACAAGAGTAGAGGGGACATGCCAAGAAAGAAAGCACTTGGCAAGGCGGTGAGCGGCGGTGAAAAGTGGTGGAACTACAGCCGCGGCAGCTATACTGAGAACTAAAAAGGAAGAGATGAATAGAACAACACCGGAGAACCTGCCTGCAAGGACCAATGAAAAGAGGGTGGAGACGGCCACTGAAGCAGAGAGCACAGTTGTGACATGGGTGCTGACAACGGATGGATCAGCTACAGCTTCAACGACCGCTGCTGCTATAAAGACGCGGATGGAGGATACAACTGAGGCTATGGCGGAAGCGGCAGATGTTGTTGCTGAAGCAACAGTGGCTTCTGCTGCTGAAAGCTTCGTGGCGATATCTGCTACTGCTATAGCTAACAGTCCAAATGCCACTACAGCCTCACTATAGGCCTAAGTGGCACGGCCAGCCGACGTAGCTACTGGTGCAGGTGCTGCATGCTCTACTTCTACAAAAGTGGGAAAAGTTGCCATTGCTGCGTCAATCAAACCCGTAGCAACGTCATAAACTGCAAGCTTGTAGGGTATGGTGAAGGCATCTGCTTCTATGTCAATGCACTTGTCTGAGGCATTGCCATGACCGAAACCATTGGGAAGGGATGAGTAGCTTATTGCTTTTGACGGTGCAGGTTTCGGCGTTGATGGTGGCACACGAGATGATGGGACAGCCCCAACGTCAACGGTGAACCGCCACTGGGTGTGGTGCAACTCCTCATCACCCTCACCATCTCCCATCAATTCAGGGTGCGCCAAAGTTGCAAGCGAACAGTAGCTGATGCTGCTGGTAGTACTGTGGACTGTAGTGTCTTTGAGGTGCGGCGTTATTATAGTAGTGTAGCTGCGGTCGCTACGAGGACAAGCTGCAGCAACTTCTTCAATGCCGGCTGCAACAGATAAGCAGCTGCAGCAGAAGATGGCCTGGCGGCAACTGAGTGGCCAACCGTAGTAGATGGGCCGGCTGTAGCAGATCAGTCAGCTGCGGAAGTGTGTGGAGCCTGCCACAACAGAGGCTGTGGCAACAAAGTGATTTGCCATGGATTCCTTTGCCGCACTGTTGCCACCCCTAGCGTGGGCGTGGCGATGCGGTGCCATGCATCACGTCAAGAGTGATGTGACACACACAGCAAAGGTGGGAGTCGCAGTGTTGCTGGAGCAAAGTTGCTACACTAGCAATTGGTGTTCCCTTTGACTTCTGACTTGTCGGGGTCACGTCAGAGGGACCAAGTAAAACCACATTGAATTGGACATCGAATCGACGTGGTTTCATCTCATGACCAAGAGGACCTGCCCAATAAGTGACCATATAGTTGTCCTCAGGCGACATTTCCTCTACTGACATAACAGAGAAGTAGACTTGAGCAGCAAAACAGTGTGTATCAGCATCAATGGCAAGCAATGACACCTGCCTCAAGCAAGCAACCCACGATGATGTACCACTTATGGAATGTAGCAGAGGGAAAAGCAACAAAGGAAGTTGCAACTGTCACAAAATGTTGTAGGCCGCTAGTACATGTCGATATGACCAAACAATGTATACGACACCAAGCACAAGCGTGGTTGGTCCATTTGGAGACAAGAGAAGAAATGAGACTATAGAAGCAGACGCCACAACGTTGACCTTATCAGCCTTGACACCTGAAAAGTCTGCAATTATTCTGAAGGATTTTTCATCCCTCGTCGAGGAGTTTTAGGAGGTTTTTCCAAAGGAACTGCCTTTGAGAGTTACCTCTGTACCACAACGTCAATCACCAAATGGACCTATAGCCGGATTGCAGATTAGAAATCAATGGGACTTATCGAATGAGAAACCACGAGCTAAATGAACCAAAAAGTTAACTAGACAAGATTCTCGGTCGGGGATTCATCATAACTTCCACGTCACCCTACGCAGCAACAATTCATTTTGTGAAAATGAAACCTGCCAAGGTATAGATGAACGTGGATTACAGGGCATTGAATGACATCACTATCAATCAGAGGAGCAAAATTCACATCCCTAAAGTGTTCTGAAAACTCTACAAATCAAGAAATTCAATGGAAAAATCTCGAATGTGAATTTGGTCACCATTGGATTGAGTTTTTGGACAACATCGCTGGCAGCGGACGGATCACCGTTGAGTATAGAAAAGGGAAGGCGATTGCCGATTAGCCAACGCCAATCAACGCTTGCGATGTCCAAGTATTCGTATGCTTCTGTAACTACTACCACTGATTCATGAAGGAATATGTTAGGGTGTTAGCGCCTCTCTCCAATCTCACTCATTTAGCCACTGATTGAAGGGACAAAGAACAAGAAGCGTTCAACACATTACGTAATCTTTTTGCCTTGGTGCCGGTTGTACAATGTGTACATCCATTGATGGACTATGTCATGGCCACCGACGTGTCCAATCAAGTTATTGGAGCAATTCTCTTCCAAGTCAATGGCAGTGGAGAACAATCGGTTGTGTGTTTGTTTAAAATCTATGCGGGTTGGAACTAAACTATGCGATGCAGAAAATGGAGTGGTTGGCAGTCGCACATGTGTTGAAGACATGTTCTGTCTAGATTACCAATGATCTATCATCTGGCTGACCACCGCGCACTCAAACATCTCAAGTCTAAGCCGAACCTCAATCATGGAAAAAGTCGATGGATGGAGTTCCTCAAGTCTGGCTTTGACTACGACATCGCATACCGACCTTGAAAAACAAATGTAGTGGATGCTGTATGTCAGCATCCAGACTTGATAATCAAGATCAGCATATTGCTCTTCCAACAGGATCCATGCTTTGCAAGGCTGTTTGTGAAGGGTTGCAGAAGTTTGGCGGGTCAGGAAAGACCAATTCTGGGTTCAACGACCTCTACTCGCAATGGAAATTCACTCGCCATGTCGTCATACCACCAAACAAGGAGCTACAAAGCATGCTATCGGAGGAGTGCCATTACACTGGTCCATGTAGACATTTCGGCGAGGACAAGGTGCTTAAGAAGCTGACAAAGTACTACCAGTGAGAACGCATGAAGACTGACATGTCATCATTTTTGTAAGACTTGCGACACATGTCAGCAACAAAAAGCTCGTCTTACGAGGCCATCTTTATGCTCCAACCCCTCCTTGTACCAATAGAGCTGTGGGTCGACATCACACGGGACTTTGTAACAAGACTGCATACCACTCCAAAAGGATATGACGCGATCCTTGTTGTGGTGGACAGAATTTCCAAAACTTTGCACCTGATCCCGATAACAAAACCATCACCAAAGAAGGAGCATTGCGGCTGTTTCAAATTGGATCATACAGTTGCACAGAGTTCCATGTACTATCATCAGTGATAGACAATAGCTTCACCAGCCGTTTCTGGCACAAACTAGAGACATGTGCCGGTTGAATCACAGTATTAACGATGTTCCATCCTCAAACTAACAGGCACGTAAAGCGGACCAATCAGACACTCCAACAACTTCTCCACACTTTGAACGGATCCAATAGAATTGATAGGACAAAAAAACTGCCAAAGCACCAAACTTGTATTCAACTTGATGACTTCCAGTGCAATGGGTAAGATTATTATATTACTGCTCGGGACGGTCTATGACAAAGATCTCGCCACCCCGGTAGGATTATAGAGCTTGCATGAAATCCCTGCTGTCAACATCCATCACCGATATTTCTCCATTTTCTTGGAAAAAACACATTTGAATCCTGCAAAGATGCAGGCACCGATGAAGAGAGCAACAAACCGACATCGTAGCAATGGCATCTTCAGCACTGACGATCGCATCTAATTGAGCTTGTTGAATATCAAGGTACATGGACAAGACATCACAAAGCTCAAACCAAAATGGTTGGGACCGTTTGATATTGAGCAAATGTGAATCCTAGTCGTTGCTCGACTTCGACTCCTAGACATCATGGTGATTCATGTGGACTCCCACATCAGCAACCTCAAGCACTACCGGGATCCCAAAAACAAACTCCTTGGCAGAGATGTCATGTAGTGCGGGCTGGCCTCTCCACATGGCTTGAACGGGTCCCTGGTGTGCCGGTAGTTGGAAAGGATGGGTTGAGGGTCGGAGACCCTCAATCACTTTCATTTTGGCTCAGTGGGCTAAGCTTCTCGTACCAATTCATTACATGAGTATCAAAGCACAAGGATCTGAGTCTTTTTGTGGACACCAAAGGCGGGTCCACTGCTAGGTGGGAGGATTGTAGCATGGGCCAGCCTCTCCACGTGGCTTGAACGGATCCCTGGCCTGTGGGCGGTTTGATGGGATGGGTTGAGGGTCAGAGGCCCTCAATTATTGCAATTTTGGCCCCATGGGCTAAGCTTTCCATACCAATTTGTTACATGTCGCACTCCACCTCCAACCCAAGTGAACGAGGACATGGAGCATGTAATGAAAGATACTATTGGAAATCAATGTCGTAGAAAAAAGATTGAGCATCTAGTCAAGTGGCACGGGTACAATTCCATGTACAACAGCTGGTAGACCTATGATAACCTTCCAAACATCGACCACGTTGTTCATGGTTACTACAGATGACATCAGCCTACGTCTGCTAAGGTGTCGAGATGCCACGACTAAAAGGAGGGAAATGTAACGCCCTTGACGTACACGAGTTCCTAAACTCCATGAGTGGGCATTTCTATCATTGTATTCATAACTCACTGCACATCGACCTTTCTATTTTACGCCGATTGGTCGAGGAAATTTGGGGCACCTGTTCCAACTCCATTGTTCCAATCCCAAAGTTTCCAACACATTCAACCACTCTCTATAATGGTCAACATAAATGTCACAGACCATATCAAAGTTTCCATATTGTTCATTTGACTTCTTGACGGTGTTGGACTTATGTTCAACCGCACCTTGATAGTCTCAAAACCCCTCGACTTCTTGACGGAGTTTCTCAAAGTCACCACTCACAACACGATGTCACATGAGTCGCTCGACTACATCACCCAAGATCCATGTTATGCCTCATCTTGCTTTTTTACATCGTATACATGTGTTTGACGTATCCGAGACTTGTCATTGAAGTACACTTACTGCTTTGTACAAGTCATCCAACTGTCCCAATTCCTCAAATCATCTTCTGCTTCACATCTTGTTTGCTTGAACCACCTACATTCGACTCAAAGTAATAGAGTATAAGAATTGGAGCACCAAATTTTGGTGAAGTCTTGAATGCCTACATTGAGAAAAAAGGGAGAGTAAAATGAGCCCATAACAGACCTTTGTACTAGGGACTGGAGGCTAGCCCACCAGGACCTATTATCCTCGTATAGCCCACACTTGCCGATAAGGAGTAACGCATGCAGAAGAAGATGAGAACAAGGAGAACGGGTCTCCCGACGCACCAAAACATGTCATCCAGTTCTTTGGTCTCAGTCGTCAAATGAATTCAAACATCATTCAAAACATTTCCAAATACTATTCGAGAGTACCAGCGTCATCAGTGGCCTTAGGAACCACAAACCGTCTTTGAGGCATCAGAACATGTCACCGACTGCCAGGGTTTCAACCTCAGAGTGAATGTAAGAAACAGAGAAAAGAGATGGAAATTGTGTGTGACTAGACAAAACAAGTTCTTATGGCACTGGAAGGTCAAGAGCACTGTATGGGATCTCTCGTGTCATTGGGACAAAGCATCATGTGCCCAGGTCTCTATTGGTTTGTTTCATCGACACTTAGTGACCTTTGGCCTCGTTACACACTCACAAAGCGGATGCATGTGACTGACCAGAGGGAGGTCTAGCCACAAGCTGCTCTATCATCGGGGGAGACAGAACTGCAGAAACTGTGTGGCGAGTCAACCTCATGATGAGTGGAAGAGAGTCAACACCAAAATTGGTGCTTTTCTTATGAAGAACAACAGATTGACTCAAGTGTTTGCACTCGTGATTTTTAGTGGAACATTTGGTGCCATGTTGTGAGAGTGGGTAGACGGGTGCCGTCCAAGATTGGTGCTGTCAGAATATTGTCTGAAAGCCAGGCTCATAGATTTTTCCAAACCGTGGATGGGGTGGATTGAATTCCCTTGGTCTCAAGGGCATCAAGTGACAGCAAGCCCGCTGCTCACTCGCTCAAGCCCTTGTCACCCAACTCTCATAACCTCGCTCTCTTGTTTCTCCCATGAATCATTATGGTATGTCTTCATCATCCCTCTCATGAGTGCTGGTCGACTGTGCCTCTCCAGTCCAGCAGGCCTACCCACTATTTCCATCCACTGAGAAAACCCTATCTGTTAGTGTGCCAGTTCAGTACACACAATGGCCTATGGGCTCTTTCCACACACATCACCTTCTGCAGGTGACTGACTCGTCAGCATTTGGGGAAACCCTCTCCACCAACGTGAGGAGTCACCATGTGAGGAGGCCAACAAGTCCACTGATCCACAGCTGAGCAGGAAGGCACGCAGCAAAATCTGTTGCCTCAGATATTCTTGCTTACGACTTGTGGTTTCATGCTTTTGGTTTGGGGCTTATTTGGATCTCTCTAGGTAACCCGTGTACTACTCCCTAGGATGCATGCCACAGACAGTCTGTGAGAAAACAACCCAGCTAGGGTCAGGCTCAATACGTTGCAAATGAGAAAACCCCACAGTTGGTGGTGAGTTCGCTGCCCACCCGATCGTGGGGAGCAAGCTCCTCTAGCTCCTCTCGTTGCTTGCCATTTTGTTTCCTGATGTGACTGACTCCAAGCAGGTCTTCCATGGCGTCTACTGCCTTGTAGGCCTCTACTTGCACAATCACATCGTTCCCTCTCCTGCTCCATCACTAACTACTGGTATCAGAGCCCAGGGAAAGGCGAGGTTCTTCTTGGCATGAGTTATGGAGTTGCGCTTAGTGAGTGGTAGAAGGATGATTGTACAACTTGCATAAAGAAATAGCTTGTAGCAGTTGCTTGCAAAAAATGCTTGGAGCAATAGTTTTTAGGATCAACATGTAGTAGTGTCTTAGGAAAGCATCTTGCTACGTGTAGAGCAGAGTGTGCATCATGCACCGTGCAACTGCTACATATGCATTGTCGTGGTAGCAGCAAGAACCTATAGCGGCATCCACATTTTGTAGCATCGTCAACGTGTAGCCTAGCCATGCAAAAATCAAACTTACAACCTAGTAGTGTACAAGCAGCCAAAAGCATCCATGGTCGCACCATGCAATAGCAACAACAATTGTGGAGTGTCAGCAGAAACTTGTATCCACACAAGGAACAGCAGTGAGTCGTGGCGACAACAACGTGCATCTGCAGTCACACAACATGACAGAGATACCAGCTTGATACAAGCTACTGCAAGATTGCTTCAGGATAGATCTGACATGGGAACAGTGTGGAAGCTAGAACAAGATCAGAAGCGGAACACTAACTTCTGTCGCTGACATCACATGTGCTCACAAATCTGTATGTCAACGAAAGTCACCCTCATCATGGGTGCCTGCGATGTCACTGGCTAACTCACTCGCGCAAGCGGGTGGTGTCCTGGCAAGAGATGTCCTTCTCGAACATCACCGGCCGAAATGAGACGTCCACCTTAAAGTCTGGGAAAGCCGGAAAGCGAGCTCACTAGCCACTTGAGAATATCAGTGGGGGATTTTGGAACATTCCCTGAAAAAGTATACGCATTCAAAGACAAGAACAAGGAGGTTTTTTCTTTGTTACTTTTTCTCCTTTCTTTTCTCTTAATCCCCTTTTTGGCTCAACACTTGAACATGCACGAGATTTTCTGTCCTGAGTTAGGCTTGTTTTACACTCCCGTGACTGATTCTCTTACGACTGGTAGATAGTGCTTGTAACTCTCACATTCATTATCGGTCCATCCAGGCATGACAATGTCACGGCCAGGACCACCGCCTGGCTATTGACCATCGTGGGCAGTTTTGTCGCCGCCTGGAGATTGTGTTCTTCATTCTCACCCTCATCATCTACTTTTTCTGGCATGATGATGCATCATCTAGGACCACCATTCTCTGGTTTCCCTCGCCATGCAATCCTGTGGTCGGTTTCTATTTTCCAGAGACTACACGTCCTACGCTCACTCACATCACCAGTCACCTCTGGACGGAGTGATCTTGCCACCAGCACCACTATCTCATGGTTTTACTGGCCCATCTCTTCCATGGTCGGTTTCTTCATCGCCAGGAGAGGACATCTTTTGTGCCTCTGTGTGTTATCAACCTAGCATTACGCTGAGCCGACATCGAACACCACCCTTTTTTTGGTCCTCTGGCTAGCCTTATCTATGGTTGGCTTCACCTCCAGGACACAACGCTCTACACGATTGCCAATGTCATCGGCCTCTGGCTAGTCTTTTCCGTTGTCATTTTTTGCACCACTGAGAAGCATCACTCTCTTTGCTCATCCTCATGATTAGCCACTCTTTGGGGTTGTGATATGGCCGCCGGCACCACCTCTTCATAATCTTCCTGGCCAGCCACTCCCGTGGTCGAACTCTACGATACCAGGGATTGGCACTCTCCACGCGCCCCATTGTGACTCACATGTGATCGGCTCTCTCCTTCAACATCAAGGATCACCGTTGCATAGATTTGCATGTCATGTCCGTGGAGACGGGGATCATGGCTGGCACTGATGTCGGCAGCATCCTCGTGTTTGGCTTCTGCCTTGGCTCTAGCCTCGTGTATCTTCTTTCCTTCCACATGATACGGACCTGCTTGATGCTGCTAGACACCTCATTAGAGCTTTGGTGAGTCTAAACACCAAGCTCTAGAGTCTAAAGCGGATGATGCCAGAGCTCTTTGACCATGTTTTCTTGGGATACTCTAACTCTTTGAGTCCATTTTCGACTTTTCCTCCTTCATCTGCACCGCCTTTCTGTGAGGGGGCTTCTCCTGTTGTACTAGACATTCCATCACACTCTATCACCATCCTTTCCATTCTGTACTTTTCTGCTGTCCAGACAATGACGGATGAGCCATCGTCTCCCTTATGCTCTATTCGGCCTGGTCGTTGGCGCATTTGTCAGTGTGGAGCACGCATCGCTCGTCTCGTCACCTACATGTCTTTTTCTGAATGAATATGTTTCTATGCCGGTTGAGAGAGGGCCTCAGCATGTGCATCCAGCCACTATTACATCGGTTGTGACAGTGGGCATCAAGGTTGGTACAGGAGTACAAGGAACTTCTACATCACTTGTTGCATCTGTAATAGCACGTGCATATTCAGCTCTAGTGGTTGCATTAGCTGCATCCATTGGACCATCTTCATTCGTTGTACCAGCTACACCCTGGGTATCAATAGCATCTCCAGAACCAGGTCATTTGACCACAACACCAATTGCATGTACATCATCCGCAGCATCTACAATACCAGGTGCATTGGCTTCATCGATTGCACCCCTCTGTCAACTCCATCAGCAGCATTAGGTGCCTCTGCAGCATCTACACCATCAGTTGTATCGGATGCACCAGCTGCGCCATTGGTGTTCACAGCTTCAGCATCATCAAGTTTTGTGGTAGCGCCGACATCTTCAGTAGCATGAGCTCCACGAGCTGCATTGGCTACACAAGCTGCACGCTTTACATTGATAGCACCAGCAGCAATAGATGCTTTGATTACAGCACCAAATGCATCTTCATCATTTTCACCATCTATAGAAATAGTTGCATCTACCATCCACATCGTCCGTACCATTCGGAGTGAGGCACAGGCTGCAAGGGTCTCATCTGCTGCTTGTTTTTCAAAATGAAGTGTGTGGAGGCAAGCAAACATGAATGTGAAATAGGGTCCGCTACATAAGGAACCATGATAGGTAGTGCAAGGCATAGTGTTGGCAGTTGCACTGACGTGATGGATGATGATGAGCCCACGGCAAGGGTATACAAAGGTGATGACGTAGGCAACAACACAGATGCAATGTAAGATAATACACGTGACAATGTAGACGCAATAGGTTGCAACCTGCTCCATCTATGATGTATACGAGTCCCTCATATCCTTACAGTTATGGCCTATTATAAGACGATATCCGGACTTTTCTGCCAATCAACTGAGGGTGGCGGCCTGCCCAAATTCTGGTGTACCGTTCCACAAGTTTCTGACAGGTTCGACCATATCCCAGAAGTTTTGAGAGAACTATCAAGAACTGTACTAAACTTTTTATAGTTTTTTTTTTTTAATTCTGCACATCATGAGGATTTACAACAAATTGGTCTCAATACTCTAAGAAATCCTTGCCTTCTTGGCGGAGTTTCTTCCACCAGCCTCTCACCACGCATCGTCGAACCCGTTGCTCACCTCAAACATGCAAGACCCCAAGTATGTCCCAAACTTGTTTTTTCTACTCTCTACATGCGATTGTTCACTTGAAGAGTTATTGTCAAAGTATGCTCATAGCTAATTGTAAATTGTCCACTTCACCCATTCCTTGAATCGCCTTCCGCTTCGCACCTTCTACTTGTGAACCATCTACATTCTGCTATGCGTAACACTTGGTATCTGAGTGTAGTGGGCGGTGGAGAGGTAGCCGAAACTGCTAGTGATATTGGTATTGATTGGGCAGCCAACATATCAAAATCGGAAGTCCCATACAATACGGCAACTTCCACCATAACGGGTGAAACACCGTTTCAGGTGGTCTACAACAAACTTCCAAAGTAACATCCCTGCACTTGACATCCATCATTGCAAATCTTCTAGCAACTGGCAAGAAACACTGTGAACCGTCGCAAAGACATGTATGGCGATGAAGCAAGCAGCAGACCGACATCGTAGTAAGGACATGTTTAGTTCGTGCAATTGCGTCCAACTGAGCTCGGCGAAAAGAAGATTGTGCGAACAAAACATTGAGCAGCTCAAACACGAATGGTTTTGACCAGTTTAGATCCGGTGAATGCGAGCCCAGGTTGTCGCTCGTCTTCACCTAGAAAATAACATGGCGATATCTCCGGTTTTCCAAGTGACCAAACTCAAGCATTACGGAGGCCCCATCAACATTCCTCCACAAGGATATCACTCTTTCGCCTCCAGCTGAAGCGGAGGGGTACACGGACTACAGGATTGAGAATTTATTTGGAAATCAATGCTGTGGTAAGATGTCAGAGTAGCTCGTCAAGTGGCACGACTACAACGTAGCGCACTACAGATGGGAGCCTTATGACAATTGTCAAGACATCGATCACATGATTGACGGCTATTGCACGCTTCACTAGACTACGTTTTCCGACGCACTAGGATGTCGCGGCTAGAAGGGGGGGGAGTGTTACTTCCCAGAGGTACACACGTCCCTAAACTTTGCGAGTGGGCATTTTTGTCATTACATTTGTGGCCCACCATGCACCGACCTCAGAATTTCTACACTGATCAACCAAGTCAATTTTGGCCACCTGCCCCGACCTCTGTCCTGTTCCCGTAGGGTTTGAAATATTTGGCCATTTTCAATGATAGTAGACAGAAGTGTTGTGAGCTGTATTGACTCTTCGATACTGTTCGGTGGACATGTCGACGGCTCTAGACTTGAAAGAAGTTGCAAATTGATATTTTTCAACCCCCCCCCCCCCCCCCCCCCCTTCTTGACATCTTAGCGGATTTCGTGAAAGCGACCATTCACAACACGGCGTCGCCCAGATCGTTCGACTCGAGCGCCCAAGACCCAACGCATTCCCCATTTTGTTTCTAAATTTTGTATTTTTGTACTGGAAATATCTGGAATGAGAAATGAAAACGACCCAAACGTCTATGTTCCCCAAATTGTCTTCTGACCCGCACCTCATCCTTGTGAGTTATCTGCTTTCTCCTCACCTGAACATCTTTCATGTTTAGATGTATGATTAAAATGATTATTTAGTTTCATGTTAAATTTGATAAAATTTCAACAGAATGTTTTCCATAACATGTTCGTATTTGTGGTTGAGATACTGTATGACGGTACCAAAACCTGGTTTTCAGAAGTTTGCCCGTTTTTAGTCGAGCGAAAGCATTTCTCCTGTTCGGAGCGAGGCTGCCGGTTCATCCCTCTCTTGAAAAAGGAAATCCTTCCGCCGACCACACCGCCGCCGACTCGGCAAAAGATTCTTTCCGAGTGGGCGCCTGCTGTTGCTGCTGCAGCAGCAGCCATCTGATTGCTGGACGCAGTTTTCAGACGCAGCACGTTTGCTTCATTTATTTACTCTTCAAATCTTCCCTCCCCTGGGTCCCACCGCCCGACCTGCGCTTCCACGCCGGTTCCGCGTGCAGGCGTCACCTCCCTCGTCGGCACGTCTTGTTTGGGGCCGCGGTCCTCCAGTACAGGGAGGTTCGTTCCTCCTGTGGCAGCTGCCGTCGACGGCGGTGGTTGGACCAAGAGGTGGTCAGAAGGGGAAGGGGTGAGGAGCGGCATCTCGCAGAGGGCCGAAGAGAAGATCGGCCGAGGAGGTCGGCCACAGAAAGTAGGGAAGGACCGGCAAGGAGGACGAACGCGGGCAAGCACAGCAAGCGTCGGCGACTGCCGCCGCCGTCGGAGCTTGGTTTTTCCGTCCACAGGCAGCGATCCTCGTCCCGGCTCTCTCTCTCTTTTCTCCCTCTCCCCCTGTTCAGTGCCTGACGGGGTGAGCATGGCCTGCTGCAACTTTCTGCCATCGCCGCAGCAGCACGCCGCCACGAAACGGCACACGCTGGGCTCGTTGCGGCTGCCTTCTTCTCCTGTGGCAGCCTCTCTCCACTCTTCGCGCGTACGCGCGCGGCCGTCGGTGCCCCCTGCCTTTGCCTTTGCCTGTAGCTGTGCCTGTCGTGGTGCCGGTGTACGTCTCGGTGGTGTTGGCAAGAGAGCTGTGGCAAGTTGTGCCCAGCCGCATCGGTTTCCTACGCCTGCACAGGTGTGCCTGCTGTGCTTGGTTTGCTTGCTGTGCTTGGTTTGCTAGCTGTGCTTGGTTTGCCTGCTGTGCTTGGTTTACCGGCGTCTGGAAAAAGCAACCCCCCTCCCCCCC